>JAHBMJ010003283.1:0-21316 GCA_018398765.1 Chromera velia | reverse complement strand
GCCCCCCCTGTCTGCAGCCGCCGCCGCTGCAGCTGCACGATACCGTGCGACCCCTCCTGCCTCATCCTCTTCCAGGTCCTCTCCCCCCTCCGCAGCTCTACCCGCTGTGGCTAAAGACGGCCGCATGAGCGTCCCCTCAGTTTGAGCCAACTCCTCCAGTTGGCTTCTTCCGAGGGCTCTGCAGACAGGCAGGTAGATAGGGAAGGCTTGAAGCAAGCAACCAAGACGAATGAGCCACCTAGAGAAAAGCCGGCAGGCAGGAAGCAGGCAGGTTTTGAGGGAAGGAACCAAGGTGAGAGAGTGAGCCAGACAGAAGCCAAGCCCTGCAGGCATTTTCTTCCGGCCCTTGTCCGGAAGGAAGAGAGAGTAGAGGTAAAACAGAAATGGCGAGCCAATGAAAGAAAAGAATCAAATCCGGCCGGGACTGACTCACTCACTCTTCACACTTCCGATTGAACTTTTGTGCATTAAAGAAAGGTCCCCAAAAGAAGACTGGGGGGGCATCGGGGGGACGATTAACAAAACAGAGAGAGAAGAGCCGCCCAGAAGGAATGAGGAAGCAGTACGCCGGCCTTCTTTGGAATTCCTTCGCATCTTTTTTTTCGTTCTTTCTTCATTCCTTCGGACATTTAACTTTCCGCAGTCCCTCCTTCCGTTCTTTCCATCTCCGCGTGCTCGTTTCTGGACATGAGGGAGTGAGCTACAACTAGAAACTGTTCTTAGAATTTTCGAGGTATTGCTCTCTCTGGTCTGCCTGACCTGCTCTTCTTGTGCGACTTCAGCCGCCGCATTAGCGGGTTGTTTTCTTGAATGGAGTCGGCAAAGGGGGGCATCAGGCCTGCAGGCAGACAGGCAGGTAAGAAAAGAAGAAAATTTCGCCAAATAAGACAAGAAGAAAAAACTAATCCCAGTCAGGAAGCGCGCCAGCAGCAAAGGGGGAGAAAGTGAGCGAGTGAAGTTAGACGGGAAATCCAGACGCATGGGGCGGCATCACATTCGCTGTCGCACTCCAAAAACATTCCACTGTTCTCGCCTTCTCTTCTCTCACTCTCCGGTTTTTGTTTTCTTCTGCATGTCTCAACATCCATCGAGAAGAAAAAGAAGCGAAATGCATTCCTTCCAACAGGTCTCGCCAGCCGTCCGCAGGACCATGCAGGAAGGAAGGAACGGGATAGACAGGCGGACGAAGTAGGTTCCCACCAGCGTGGGGGGAGGACATGCAGGACAAAATACATCGCATAATCGAACGCACCTGAGGGTACCCATTCATCAGAGAAACCGAAATCTGGCAGGCAGGAAAAAAGAAAAGAAAACGGACAGACCGAGGACATTCTCCACGACGTCATCATGGAGGCTGCACAACGCCGAAAGCTCACACCCCCTTTGTTGCACTTCAACGTCCAGACTTCTTTGGTGCTCTTCCAAAAGCTCCAGGACCTGCACATTCACATGCTCATGCAGTCACACAGAATCAATCATGCATTCATGATGCAAGGATGCCTGTGCATCCACTGAAGGAACTCTGCAGATTGGAGAGTGATTTATTTGTGTTGCCCGCCCTACATTCACACCGTTCAATCAGAAGGGAGAAATGAAGACAGGGACTTCACGAAGGGTCTGACCCTCCACACGTCGGTTGTCTGAAAAACCCAAGTTGCTGTCGGATGCATTCACGCCTTTGAAAAAAAAAGGTCGAATGCAGGATCATTCAGGTAATCAGCAACCAGACAAGCGCATGTGCGCATATTCAGAGACCTCTGAAACCTCCTTGGGGCTTTTGCACAAAACCTTGCGATGCTTTAGACGAAGATCCACACAGATAGGCAGACGCACAGGTCCCCCCACCCATCCACCCACCCTGTCGGAGATCCCATCGTGGCTGTTGAACATTTTGGCCGCTGCAAGAAGAATGAGCGCCTTGCCTCCACTCTGCAGGGCAGAGAAAGAAAGGGAATACATCAAAGCGGAACGGGAGAGCAAGATGAAACGCCATACGCGCAGACCAGACAAAGAGCACACCAACAGGGGTCGGTCTTTTAGATTGGTTGGCGTAGAGAGGCAGGTGGTTGGTCAGAAAGACTACATGCTTTTCGTTTTCGTTGCTTGTTCTTCTCCTGCTCTGACACAGAGAGAAAGAGGTAGATGGACTAGCTTCGTGCTTCTCTTTGTTTTGCTTTGCTCTTCTCTTCTGACTTGCAGGGAGAATGGATGTGCATCTCACTTTCTCTCTTCTGGTGCTTCAGACAGACAGGCACAGAAATAGAGGCATGCAACCAGACTTCAGACAGGATGCATCACCCACTCACTTCTAGTCGGGGGAAGTGTCTGAGGAGGACGGTGAGTTGGGTGTCCCCGTCAACCTCCTCTCTGATGTGCTGCCCAAATTCTCCCAGCAAATAAGCCGACAGTCTGCATCATCTCATCCAACGAACCGGGAAAGGGAGAGAAAGAAAAGAAACGGGAAAAAACAGAGGAGAGAGAACATTTGATGAAAACGGCGGATTTCGGACAGCGAAGCCGCAACGTACTGTAGAATACAAGTATTGCCTCCCTCCGCGCATGGCGCATGATGATTGAGGTTTTGTCAACCCAAAATGAAGGCAGCTCCAGGAGGCCACTTCCTTTTCTCTCGACAACCTCAAGCTCATCATGCCCCTCAATCCCAACAGCTTCCTTCCCTTCCTTTGCATCGAATCACGGGGTGCAGACAGATTGACAGACAGAAAGACCGATCTGACCGTCCCATTACGAAACCGTTGGTTGTCTCTCCTTCTCAAGAACCACCATGAAAGCTGCATCCCGTGATGTGGCCCCCACGTGCATGTGCCTGCCTGCCTGCCTGCCTGACTTGCACAGCGTCTCATGTGCGAACTCTCTGTCGAGGCCTTCGAAGGCCTTCTTCGCGGCGTATGCCTGGAGAGCCTCCGTTGCGGCGTCCACGGTACCCCTCCCTCCTTCCTGCTCGTCGAACCCCGTCACAACCTGGAACAACAAATATCAGGAGGATGCACAAACACATGAGGTGCACTCGTTGATCTTCCAGCAATTTTCCGCTTACGCCACTCGGAATGGGCCCATTTGGGTGCCCCCAAAATCAAAGTGTGCACACCTAAAATCATGTTTTTCCTCTCTCCTGCCCTCTCTCACAACCCCCCAATAAGCACCAAGACAGAGACCCACCCAACCACACGGACAGAAGCACCCACCGATTCATCCACAGACAGACTATATCGTCTTTCCTTTCCCTTCTTCTCTTTCTAAACAGACAGACAGGCAAACAGAGAGACAAACAGACAGGCAAACAGACAGACAGACAGAAAGACAAACAGACATGCAAAGAGACAGACTGTATTTTTCTTCTCCCCGACAGCCAGACAGAAAGATAGGCAAAGAGACAGACAGACAGAAAGACAGACAGGCAAACAGACAGACAGAAAGACAGACAGGCAAACAGACAGACACACAGGCAAAGAGACAGACAGACAGACAGAAAGACAGAAAGACAGACAGACAAGGCAAAGAGAACAGACAGACAGACAGGCAAAGAGAACAGACAGACAGACAGGCAAAGAGACAGACAGACAGGCAAAGAGACAGACAGACAGACAGACAGACAGGCAAAGAGACAGACAGACAGAAAGACAGACAGGCAAAGAGACAGACAGACAGACAGGCAAAGAGACAGACCTGCACAACGCGATGCCAGATGTCATCAGAAACGGAGTCGGGGGCGTACTCAAGCATCTTGAAGACAACGTCAACGTACCTGCATGCATCCGCACACACACGCACGTACACACGTACACACGTACACTGCGTACACGTATACGTACATGTATACACACGTATACATCCACACACACACACACACACACACACACACACGCCACTGCTGTTGCACACACACGCACGCCACTGAACAGCAGCAGACAAAAAGAGTGTGAGGGAGCAGACATCATCCCTTCATCCATCCGTCTTCAGAGCGAGCGGAGATGCAAGAAGTGAGAGAAGTCTGTCTGTCTATCGCGGCCTGATAGGAAGAGAAATAAAACACGCGGAAGCTTCCACGACCCAACTGTACATACACCTGCTGGCTCAGCTGCCTGTCTGATGGGTTGGTTCCCTGTCTTCATTCTCCTCTTTGCTCTCTGTGCTGCTAAAGTCGTATCGTTGCATTTCTTTCATTCACCAGACAAACGACGCACGATATGCATCCAGGAGAGAGAGGAAGGAGGGAGAACTAAGCTAGACTAACTCAGACAAAAAAAAAAAATTAAGTCTCCATCCCCCGACCGACCAGGAAAGGTCTGGAGCGTTTCTTTCCGCCAAAATCGCAATTTTCAAAACCAATTCCTCCTGCAAGCAGCAGAAGAGAAAAGAGCACAAGCGGCAGAAGACTTAGATGAGATGAGTAAGATGGTCATGCCATTCCCCTGCAGGGCAGAGATGTGCACTTACACTTGGATGCAACTCAAGAAATGCAAAGCAGAGCTGAAGTGTAAATTCACTTCTTGTGTGAGACGGTCAGAGAGGGAGAACAGAAGGCTCGCACAGGTACAAAACCAAACGGACAGACGCGTATCTGTATTAGGAAAATCTCTCTGCAAAGGATGGGAAGGAGGGACACGAGTACAGCGAGAGAGAGAGAGAGAGAGAGAGAGAGAGAGAGAGAGAAAGAAAGAAAAGAAAGAAAGAAAGAAAGAAAGAAAGAAAGAAAAGAAGAAAGAAAGAAAAGAAAGAAAGAAAGAAAGAAAGAAAAGAAGAAAGAAAGAAAGAAAGAAAGAAAGAACGAACGAACGAAAGAAGGAAGGAAGGAAGGAAGGAAGGAGGGAAGGAAGGAAGGAAGGAAGGAAGGAAAGAAAGAAAGAAAGAAAGAAAGAAAGAGAGAGAGAGAGAAACAAAGAAAAAAAGAAAGAAAGAAAGAAAGAAAGAAAAGAAAGAAAGAAAGAAAGAGAGAAAGAGAGAAGAGAGAAAGAGAGAAAGAGCGAAAGAAAGAAAGAAAGAAAAAAAGAAAGCAAGAAAGAAAGAAAGAGAGAACGAACGAACAAACAAACGAACGAACGAACGAAAGAACGAACGAACGAAAGAACGAACGAACGAAAGAAAGAAAGAAAAAAAGAAAGAAAGAAAAGAACGAACGAGCGAACGAAAGAAAGAAAGAAAAAAAGAAAGAAAGAAAAGAACGAACGAGCGAACGAAAGAAAGAAAGAAAAAAAGAAAGAAAGAAAAGAACGAACGAGCGAACGAAAGAAAGAAAGAAAAAAAGAAAGAAAGAAAAGAACGAACGAGCGAACGAAAGAAAGAAAGAAAAAAAGAAAGAAAGAAAAGAACGAACGAGNGTTGTTCTTGTCACACAACGCAAACAAAACATTCAGGGCCTGCACAATAAAGGAGCGAATAGGCCCAGTTGTTCTTGTCACACAACGCAAACAAAACATTCAGGGCCTGCACAATAAAGGAGCGAATAGGCCCAGTTGTTCTTGTCACACAACGCAAACAAAACATTCAGGGCCTGCACAATAAAGGAGCGAATAGGCCCAGTTGTTCTTGTCACACAACGCAAACAAAACATTCAGGGCCTGCACAATAAAGGAGCGAATAGGCCCAGTTGTTCTTGTCACACAACGCAAACAAAACATTCAGGGCCTGCACAATAAAGGAGCGAATAGGCCCAGTTGTTCTTGTCACACAACGCAAACAAAACATTCAGGGCCTGCACAATAAAGGAGCGAATAGGCCCAGTTGTTCTTGTCACACAACGCAAACAAAACATTCAGGGCCTGCACAATAAAGGAGCGAATAGGCCCAGTTGTTCTTGTCACACAACGCAAACAAAACATTCAGGGCCTGCACAATAAAGGAGCGAATAGGCCCAGTTGTTCTTGTCACACAACGCAAACAAAACATTCAGGGCCTGCACAATAAAGGAGCGAATAGGCCCAGTTGTTCTTGTCACACAACGCAAACAAAACATTCAGGGCCTGCACAATAAAGGAGCGAATAGGCCCAGTTGTTCTTGTCACACAACGCAAACAAAACATTCAGGGCCTGCACAATAAAGGAGCGAATAGGCCCAGTTGTTCTTGTCACACAACGCAAACAAAACATTCAGGGCCTGCACAATAAAGGAGCGAATAGGCCCAGTTGTTCTTGTCACACAACGCAAACAAAACATTCAGGGCCTGCACAATAAAGGAGCGAATAGGCCCAGTTGTTCTTGTCACACAACGCAAACAAAACATTCAGGGCCTGCACAATAAAGGAGCGAATAGGCCCAGTTGTTCTTGTCACACAACGCAAACAAAACATTCAGGGCCTGCACAATAAAGGAGCGAATAGGCCCAGTTGTTCTTGTCACACAACGCAAACAAAACATTCAGGGCCTGCACAATAAAGGAGCGAATAGGCCCAGTTGTTCTTGTCACACAACGCAAACAAAACATTCAGGGCCTGCACAATAAAGGAGCGAATAGGCCCAGTTGTTCTTGTCACACAACGCAAACAAAACATTCAGGGCCTGCACAATAAAGGAGCGAATAGGCCCAGTTGTTCTTGTCACACAACGCAAACAAAACATTCAGGGCCTGCACAATAAAGGAGCGAATAGGCCCAGTTGTTCTTGTCACACAACGCAAACAAAACATTCAGGGCCTGCACAATAAAGGAGCGAATAGGCCCAGTTGTTCTTGTCACACAACGCAAACAAAACATTCAGGGCCTGCACAATAAAGGAGCGAATAGGCCCAGTTGTTCTTGTCACACAACGCAAACAAAACATTCAGGGCCTGCACAATAAAGGAGCAAATAGGAGAGAGACAACGCAAACAAAATATTCAGGGCCTGCACAATAAAGGAGCGAATAGGCCCAGTTGTTCTTGTCACACAACGCAAACAAAACATTCAGGGCCTGCACAATAAAGGAGCGAATAGGCCCAGTTGTTCTTGTCACACAACGCAAACAAAACATTCAGGGCCTGCACAATAAAGGAGCAAATAGGAGAGAGACAACGCAAACAAAATATTCAGGGCCTGCACAATAAAGGAGCGAATAGGAGAGAGAAACAAGAAAGAAAAAGACAGAAAGTGACGTGATTCCATGGCACGGCTTTGCTGTGTCCTTTCATCATTATTCTGACAGACCCACTCTATTCATGCGGATATCGAAGCGGATTTTCTCCTTCCCAAGAGCAAAAGCCGTTGATTATTCGCTCTTTCTGTAGGAGGCAGCTGAAAAAAAAAAGAAGGAAAAGTCCCTACAAGACTGGAGACAGAACCAAACAAAAAAGAAAAAGGCTAACTTGCTCTCAAATTCAGGCGTGAAAAAGTCCCGGGGATATGACGAGCTATCGCCAGATTATAAATCGTTCTGAACTCTGTAGAGGTCCTGCTGTGGTCCGAAAAAGGGGCCGTTTCAAATCTTGTTGACATTTTGCGACCACACCCACCCACCTGTCTTCGAACGGTGACGTCTGCCTCCTCGAGGAACCCCAGAATTGTTTTCACGTTCCTGCAAGCAGACCAGAGCAGACAGCAAGATGCACAACATGAGGGAGATGGGAGACGAAAAAGAGAAGCATACAGACAGACACACAAACAGTAGAGACTGAGAGAGGGAGCGAGAGGCGATACTTTTTGTGAGGATGAATTCCCTAAGAGAGCTTTGCCCACTTACTTTTTGTTCTTTCATTTATACAGACTCGCAAGAAAGGCAGACAGTAAGACGGAAGAGACAGAGAAACAGAAAACGGTTCTGAGGGTACCGAAAAGACCTCACTCAACACATAAGAGCAAAGGAGAGCAGCGATGGGGAAAACGCGCAGAGAAACTGAGAGAAAACAAAAGCGTCAGTGCCTATCAGTGAAAGAAACGTAGAGGGAGATCCCGTAACAGAACAGCAGAGAGATCCGGACAGACAGACAGACAGACAGACAGACACAGTACGATGGACAGGGTGACACACACTCATTTGCTCACTGACTTCTTCAACGCTTGAGAGATCTGCGGGATGGACGACAAACGTGCGATCGAGTCCAGTGCCAGACAACGGATGTTCACCTCCTGCATGCAGCAAAACAGGCAAAAGGACAAAGCAAACGAAATCAGGACGAAGGAAAAGAAAAGAGACAAGAAAAGATGGCAATCGAATCGAATAAGTCTGTCATCACAACCGTCGGCCACCCTGCCGGGGGTCGGGGACTCGGACGGACAGCAGAATCAAAGGTGACAAAGAAGCAGTGCATGCACAGACACGCACCCACACACATTCATGCATATACACGCGCGCGCTCACGCACACGCATGCACACACACACACACACATTCAGCGCTACCTTTCGCACGCGTCCACTCTCATTCTGCAGCATGGAGACACATTCACATTCATTCATTTCAAGTACGCAGGCTCGATCCACTGCCCGACTGTCCGACCGACCGGATGTTTGACGAGTCCCTCGAGTCCCCGGGCTGCATAAAGAACCGTGTCGTTGTGGGCGCTCTCCCCGAGGTGCACAAGAAGATTCAACCCCTCAAGGAGTACCGCGTGCTCCTGCAGTAGCAGAAGGGGCAGAGGCTTTGTGTTGGAAAGAATGGGGGGCAGGTCAGATGACTGTCCAAGAAATACAGGAGGGAAGTGAAGGAAGGAATGAAGGAAGGAAAAGAGAGGGAGGTCGGGAAAGTAAGGAAGGGAGGGAAAAAAACGGGAAGAGCGAGTGCAAAGGATTATTGACCGCTGGGTGTAGCACACAGACAGCCCAGTTAACTCAGAGACTAGTCTTGGCTTTCAAAAAGAGATGTGAACTAAAATGGCGCATTGCGTGACTGACTCATAGTGTGTACGAGGCGAATTCTGCACGCCTGGACTGCTCTTCGCTGTTAGACCACGAGTGGTGCCTCGGTAAGTCAGCATAATTGATGGACTGAGTGACTGTCTATCTGACTCATTAACGGAGAGGCTGACGAACTCACGGTGTTGGATTGGTTTTGCAGGTAAGCTCTCTTCTGCTTCTCCACACGGGTCTCCTTTTTCCTCTGCGCCCCACCCGGAGGAGGCGGCACCGTGACCAGGGGCTTCGCGAGGATTCTTTGCGTGATCTGATTCAGCTTCGCCAGGTTTCTGCAGACACCGAATGCATTTCATCTTTCTTTGTGTGTGTGTGTGTGTGTGTGCCACAGTGTGTGTACGTGTGTGCTCGTGGGTGAGCAGAGGGTTCTGATTGACCTCTCTCTCTCTCTCCCTCTCTCGCTCTCTCTCTCTCTCTCTCTCTGTGTGTGTGTGTGTTTCTTTCGTTGCACTCTTTTGTGAGTGCGAGAGGCTAGACAGCAAAAGAAAGTGCAGTATCCAAAGAGAAGTCCAAAATGAGTGGCTGGGTGGCGGAGGACCGACTGACGTCAGATCTCGGGGAACCGGAAAAAATTGAAGCAGCCGGAGAAGCTTCGTCTGCATTCATTCATCGCATCATGGGGAGTGAGAGGAGGGACAGAGACAAATAGTGCAGAGGAAGGGGACGCTGAAGGCCAACGTGTGCACGGGTTTGTGCATCACTGGACAATACGACTGCCTTTGGGAGACTTGCTCGGAGAAGAAAATGAGTCCACAGCTCGATGCACTCCTCACACTTGTGCGTATATGTATGTATGTATGTATGCATGTATGTATGTATATATGTACGTAGATATGAGCCCAAAGAGGAGCGTGAGAAAGTGTGCAAGGATGGATCCCTTTGGAAACTAAAACAGGAAGTGAAAAAGACGGAGAAGGAAAAGTGAGGCAGTCCAGCAACGCACGGAAACGCCAAAGGGGATTCGTGCACAAAAAGGGAAGGAAACAACTGGAGACTTCTCTAGAAACTGCAGTCAGCTGCCTGCCTGCGAGGGGACGGCACGAGGGAAGGAAGGGCACCGGGACGAAAGAGGGGAACACACACACACACACACACACACACACACAGAGAGAGAGAGAGAGAAAGAGAGAGAGAGAAGGGAAAGCCCGTAAGACTCTGCATGCCGCAGTGGAAGGAAAAGACAGAATGTCAATCAGACACTCAGGTGCCTGCCCACGGAAGGCATACAGACTGTTCAAGATCAACAGACCATCAGCCAAGGCGCGGGAATTGTGTACCACACGTACGCAGAAGGAACTTCTCCTTGCATCAGTCTGCAGGCAGGCAAGAAAGCAGGCAGTAGTGAAGGAAGGCAAAGGCAGTCCAGCATGTCCCTTGACCGTCCAGAACAAATATATCAACATATGACTACCAACATTGGGTTTCGTTTCCAACCCTCCGGTCGCTATGAGGAGAGTGAAGGCATCAAGAGCACACATGGACAGTCCATCAGCTGTCAAAAAATGTGTAAAAGAGTCATGCCATCGATCATGCAATCACTTCTGTCAACTCCTCGACCGACGAAACAGTCAAGTCAATCGATCCAGGCAGGGGCCAACGAAAAAAAGAAGAATGAATCTGTTGACTCCATGCATCCATCCCAGTCTTGTAATCAATAAACCAATTGATCAATGAATGAAAAGAGAAAAAACAATCACGGAATCGGCGCCACCGATCCCCTTTCTTTCTTCTTTTTATAACACCCATCAACTTCAGGGGCCCTCCCACTCTCTCGCTCCCCATATTCAATTCCGTCAGTCAACCGAAGCAAAATTCCAAACAGAATCCAACGCCAAGGATCAGATGTAGAGCGAATTCATACTACCAACCCTTCCACTTACTTGAAGAGAAGGGTGAGGATGGGAGCGAAGACCTCCCGGTAGCTTTCAATCTCCTCGCCCTCACACTCTTCCAAAAGGGCGCCGGTGAAGGAAGAAATTGCTGTCAGAATGCCGATATCCGTCTCGACACCCATCGCCTGGAGGGAGAACAGCAATGAATGAATCGCACAAATCCGCAAGCAGTAAGAAAAGTACACGTGACACAGTCAGTACGGAAGCAGATAGAAAATGACAGAGAAGGGGAAGAGAAAGGCTGTTCGCTCAGATTTGTTTCTTTTGTCGGTGCACGTTGCTCTGTCGCACCACCAGGCCAGAACATCGTTCTTTCCCTTTTTTTTTGGTTTCCTGATTTCAAAAGGGAAACCACATGCAGACTGTTCCAGCTTGAAGGAAGAAAAACAGACCCAGGGACTAGCGAGCTTGCTCTTCGGCCTTCTCTTTCTTTGCAAACGCTCTCTCAAAAAGAAAACGGAGAGCACATGATCCTTATACCAGCAACCATCCAAATAAATACGCTCAAGTGAGGTCAGTGAGGCCGAAAGATCCGTTCAGAGACTCAAACGAAAACGGAAACGCCGCCCCTCCCGCTGCCCACACACACACACACACACACACACACACACACACACTCATACACACACACACGCACACGCACACAGAACGAATATGGAGTTGGGTGCTGTGATTCACTCATCCCACAACGGGCTCAGCTTGCACGGCCATCCGCGCGAATCCGAGAAACCTGATCAAATCTTCAATCCAGAAAAACAAACCCAACACCAGAAGTCCCCAAACAAACCAACCCACCCACCGACCGCCGCAATCCTCGGTGCCCACATCTCCGCATTGATGAGGTCCGTGTCCCTCCTAAAAAGCCGTGTCAGTGCGAGATAGGCTCTCCGTTTGGTGGAGGGCCCTATTTCGTCTGCCTGAGGACTAGTTAGCCTGGTGATGTCCCTCATCAGATGTTCTGCCAATTCTTCCTCTCCCACATTCGCGATGCAGTTCAAAGCCACAGCCGCCACGTGCTTGTTCTCGGAGTACATATCGGTCTTTAGTTGATTTGCAGTCATCCGGAGAATCTCTGGCTGATCAACCAGGAAAAAGGAAATTGCGAGGTATCCTGTCTTCTTCTCCGAAAATTTTGACGAACTGATCAGCTTCACAGCCTCCATCTGACCAAAGTCAACATCGTACCCCAGCATAAAGATGTAAATCAATTTCCATACATATTTCCTTCTGTCGTACGGCTTCAGTTTTGTTGCGTCGGCAAATTTGACTCTGATCTTCGTCAACTCTTTCTCGACTCTCTGGACTTCGGCCTCGTGATTCGCGCAGTTTCGAACTTCGGCGATGAAGTTCGTCAATCCTCGCATCCGTCTCGCCATTTTTTTTTCCCCTCTGAGATCTGAGGAGACGATGGTAAAGGCCTGACCCTCTGTCCGTATGATCAGCGGTTGGAATGAAGCAGGCAAGCTCTTGTCTGTGCTGCTACTCTCTCTTGCCTCGAACGCACCGAAAGAAGAGCATGATCAATCTGGATCCATCCACACCAGGCCCTCCCTGCTGTCCTTATTCAGACAAAAGTCCTTTCGCACACTCCCTCAACGGTGTGCACTATGTATGTTTCCGATGGCTTACACAATCGACCCCTCCCCCTCACTGTCTAAATTGTCCCGCAGATGGTCGCGGCCAGTAGCCAATTACAGAGATACAGCCGGTGACTGACGGTCTACAGTCTGACACCCGCCCGGCTCCAAGAAAAACAAACCCGCCAAAAGCCGCGTAGCTGAAGCAAAGACAGAAGCAATAGTCTTTTCACACAATGAATGGCTGGAATGCGCGTGTGGTCATTGCAGCAAATCGCAGCAATGAGAGCAAATCAATGCAAATCGATCATGCAGGGCGCGCACGTACATTCGCGCACAAGGAACCACAAACAACATGCACACACAGTTGTGCCTGGCCCCGGAAAGCGAAGCGGGGGGTGCCCATGCAGGAAGATTTGACGCACGCAAAATCGATCTATATACGCTCCATCATTTTTGCACATGATGGCTCTTAGTATATGGCTCTGCAAGAACTCATACTTCCTGATATATACAGGGATTTCAGGCATTTGACATTACTTTCTACATGTGTCATTCATTCTTGTGCTTTGAATCAAGCGAGCGAGGGCGATTTCTGGTGTCAATTCTGCCTAGAAGAGCTGAACGCACCTGCCGGTTCAGTCCGAGCACGCGACGCCGCTTGTCTTGTGGCAGAACGAAGCAAAGGCGATTGATTCCACGTGGCCAGAGGCTTCACTGCTTCCACCTCCTGTTATTTGCTCTTCATGCTGCAGACTGCACCGTTCCTGTACCAACACTAACGGTTGCCCAGACCAACGCCCCTTTCGTTTCACCCACTCGTATTTGTCGTTGTCCCAACCGCACTTTCTGAGCCGGGCGGACTTGTCCGGACATACTGTCGTCCGCATCTGTTCAGTCCCTCGCTACGATTAAGCCTGTCCCTGCTTTTAATCGAGAGGAGCGTCAGCTGACGCAGATGGCTCCTGAAAGAGAAAGGGAGAGGCAGGCCGGAGGGGTGACGGGCCCTGAGGCGGCGTCGGCGGCTGCCAGTGTAAACCTGAAAAACGAGCTGTACCGCAATGCAATCACTAAGACGAAAATCTGCAGGCACTGGAAGACCGGCTTCTGCCAAATGGGTTCCAATTGCAGGTCTGTCGGTCGGTCGGTCTGACGGTGATTATGCCTTTCAGCCAGTCAGACAAAAGTCTGTCTGTCATCTGGTTTGTGGTGTGTGTGTATGAGCAGAGGGCTCTCAGAGAAAGGTTCAGGTGGGAGTGTGTTCGGCAAAGAAGACCTTTTGTGGGCCCCGCGAAATGTGTCCCTCTCAATTTCTCTCTCCCGCAAGCGCGCGGGCTCGCATCTCTCTGCACCCTTCTGTGGTTTCAGTGTTTTCCTGCCGACCTGCCCCTCTGGCTTTCGTCCGCTTTTCCCGTCCTCTGAACTCCTTTTTTTGTTTTCCAATCTTTCTCCTTTTCAGATTTGCACACGGAGACTTCGAGGTGATGCCCCCCCCTGACTTGAGACACACAGTGATGTGCAATTCCGTGATGAGGGTGAGCAGACTGTTCTTTGTTTCTTTCTTTTCTTTCTTTCTTTCTTTTCTTTCTTTCTTTCTTTCTTTCTTTCTTTTTTTTCTTTCTTTCTTTCTTTCTTTCTTTCTTTTCTTTTCTTTCTTTTCTTTTCTTTTCTTTTCTTTCTTTCCTTCCTTCCTTTCTTTCTGTCTGTCTGTCTTTCTTTCTTTCTTTCTTTCTGCCTTTCTGTCTGTTTGTCTGTGTGTTTGTCTTTGCTTTTTCCTTTCTGTTTTGTCTGTTGTGTAGATGCGGAGAAACAGGGGAATGAAACAAACATATTACCTGTCTGTCTATCTGTCTCTCTTGTTTTTCTCTGTCTTTTCGTTCGTTCTGTCCCCTTCCATTCTCTATTTACTTATTTCCGTCCGTCTGCTGCATTTTTCTTTGCGTCTTGCATCTGTTGACACTGCCGATCTGTCAGTAGTTTGCGTCTTCTATTTGGCTTCGTTGGTTGTTTCGTAGATGGCACCGATATCCTTTTTTTCCTGTCTAGCAGGAGCGATCCGAAGGAAACGTGGTCGCAGCTGCGTTTCGTCCCCTCTGAATTGTCTCTCACAGTCACAACATGGAGGGCGGACTAGAGATTGGTGGGAGGAGTGCGGAATCGTGTGAAAGGCAGGCAAGAAGAGATGTGTGGAGAATAACGAGAGAGAGACTCCATTCTTTTTGCATGCACTTTTCTTTTTATTTAAAAAAGTGGCTGTGGCACGGAGTACCCATCTGGAAAATGCTGACTTCGTTCGATACCACTTCTTCTCTCTTTTGCTCTCTCTCTCTCTCTCTCTCTGTGTGTGTGTGTGTGTGTGTGTGCGTTTGTGCGTGTGTGACTTTGCCCGAATGCAGAAACGGCCGTGTAGAAGCGGTGCGAACTGCAACTTTGCCCACACAGGTCTGCCAGTGGTGTCTGCCGTCTCTGTTGCTTCTCTTTTTTCTTCTTATCTGTCTCTGACAGAGTTTGTGTTTGCTCTCCATTGATTTTATGCGCCGCCGAAAAGCGCTAAACAGCAGGGGAACAAATTGCGACGTCTGTCAGGCCATTTTTCTCTCCGCAGATGCAAATCAAGGAAACGAGGAAGGACGAGAGACAGGGAGGGAGGCAGCGCGGGAGGGAGAGAGAGACACGATTGAAAAGAAGGAGGGAATAATGGAAGGAGTAAAGGAGACGAGCGAAAAAAAAAAAAAGAAAGAAAGAAAGAAAGGGAGGCGAAAAGGAAAGGGAGAGAAGGAACCAGGAAAGGCAAAGAGGGGAGGCGCCAATTGTATGTTGGAGTATTTGGCTGCTGTTATTTTTTCTATGTGTTGATGAAGAATCGAAAGCACAGAAGGAGTTCTCGGGGGCCTAGCATCGCTCTCCCTATTCAGTGTCTTTATTTTTTAGAGTGCTTCGATTTGTGCTTGCTTAAATCGTTAGTTTCATCGCGGCGTATGCTGAAGGCATAAAGCATCTCTTCTCTCCCTCTGTCTGTGTTTCTTTCTGGCTTGCTTATGTGTGAGTGCAGTCGACGAGTTGGTTGCGGGGCGTCTGCGGGCTGAGAAGTTGTATCAAGGAACTGAGAAAGATCCTGTGAAGTGTCCGGAAATGAGGGACCAGGTGCGCGCAGAGAGAATGGCGCACCTCTATCTGCGTTCCATAGCAGCAGGTTCAGGTGGGGGGAAGGCTTCCTCAGGTGGCCTCCTCGTTCTGAACGATTCCTATCCCTCCTCCTCTGCCTCCGACACACCTCACTCTGGAGGGGGAGGGGGGCGCCCGCCCCACAGGTACCCGCCCTGGATTGCTGCAACTCAACAGCAGCCGTCTGCAAGGAGGGGGAGAGGGGGAAGGGCGTTCGGTGGTTCGTCACACGACATGGCGACGGTTCCTTCCTCTTCCGCTCCTCGCAGGGGATTCTGGGGAGAAAGCACTAGGGATGAAGAGGAAGATTTCGGGGGGGCGGGCAGAGGAGAGTTTGCGGGGGAAAGGAGAGGGGACAAGAGGGAGGGCAGGTCACAAGCGGCATCAGACCGCCTGTATCAACCCTCATATCCCCTACCCCCCACCCATTCTGAACCCTATCCCCCCTACGGGCGCGCTCCCGAGACGTTCGGACCCCCGCACCCCGCCTCTTCCTCCGATGCACCTTCGTACTATGGAGCACAGCACGAGGGAGCAGGGAGGGGTTCAGGCGGAGGACCTCCACCCCACGTGCGTCGTCTGTGGGGGGACGGTAGCATGCCCCCACCCCCCTCGCAGCCTTCCAATGAAGGGCATACGGGTCTTCCACCCAACGCCCCAGGACCTCCCTCACGCCCTTATCGCCCCCCTCCCCGACTCCCCCCCTCCGCTCTCTCTCGAGGCTTCGGCCCCTCGACCTCAACCGCCGGAGGCCAGCCGCCGGCTGTGCCGCGGCGTCAATTGGGTGTTGGATTCGGGGCGGAGGACGGCGGAGGAAGTCTCCACTCCGGCACGCTGTGGGGTGGGCAGAACACCCAAAAACATCAGCGTCAGTGGTCCTTCGGCGAGGGCGGACGGGGGGTTCAAGGACAGGGTAAGCAGGGGGGAGTGAACATGGGACCTCTGTCTATTTTTCCCTGGGTCACCTCGCTGGGGGGGAACCAAAATGGTGGTGCATATGAAACTGGGGGTGGGGGGGGGAACGGTTTTGACTTTCCTTCCTCGAGAGCGCCCTCACAAGAGGGTGGTGGTGGGGTTGGCAGAGGAGGCAGTCGGGGAACAGGGGGGAACCTGATGTTGGCCCCCCAGGGGGGCTCTTCGGGGGGTGGGCCTCCATTCTTGGAAATGACAGGGGTGGGAGGTGTCGATTTGAGCTTCATGACAGGGGCTCCTGGTGATTCGGGAGGGCCCCCTGGCGCCGCTGCTGTTTTCTCCTCGTCACCGTCTGCGGCAGCAGCTGCTGTTGCAGCGGCTGCGCAGTCTCATCAGGAGCATGCGGCAGCAGCATTGCACTGGCATCAGCTCCAGCAACAGGTAATGCTACACGACGTTCATGGCGCGATGTTGCCGCCTCCGTACGACGCTGCTCACGACGAGAGTGAGGAGGCTCCGTGCACCACCGAACACTGATGATGATTGATGAGGAATGAGGGGGCGGGGGAGAGAGCAGGACAAAGAAAAGTTTCTTTTTTCTCTTGTGTGTTTTGCAGCAGTTGTGCATTGTGTCTCCGTCTCTTTGTTGTGGTCAGGTGAAGGGGCAACAAGCGGGAGAGAGAGAGAAACAGAAAAGTTATACTTGGAGGGAGCGTAGGGGGTATGCTCCTTTGGCAAGGAGAAGGGTAAATTAGTCAGAAAGGTTGGTGGGGTGGGAAGGGGTGGGCGAGAATGGAAGAGGAAGACAGAGGAAAAGACGGAAAGCCTGTAAGAGAGGAAAAGAGGAGGGGGATGCATTTGAATCCGAGGCTCCCTTTCTCTTTCTTTCTTTCCTTCCTTCCTTCGCTCTCTCTGTCTTTCTGTTTGTTTTTCTTTTTTGCTCAGCAGTTCACATGGGTACTTGCCTGTGCATTCTTCATTGTCCCTCGACTACTTTCTCTTTCTTTCCCGCGAAAGAAAGCAGATGACTCTGTAAAGGCTTGTTCAACAAGCTGTTCTATTCGTCTAAATTCATGTATGTGTGTGCGTGTGTGCGCGCGCGCACCCGTTATATTGTATTTGCGATGTTTAACTCAAGAGCCGTGTGAATTGAGGCGCGTGGCGCAAGAAAGGAAGAAACGAACGAGGGAGCGGAGGAACGAAGCGAGAAAGGCCATCGAACCCAGAGAAAAGAAGAAGCCTGCAGAGTCATACAATTGAGGGAGCGAAGGAGGAAGGGAGGAGGAGTCGATTGATCAGAAGAAGATTCAGAACGAGACTGACACCGAAAAGTTGTTCCAAGAGAGAAGAGGCAGGCGGACAGACACACATACGTCGATAGCGAAGTCACCAGATGGACATTTGATGATGCCTTTTCCTTCGTACCTTGTTAAACGACACTGCCATCATCATGCAGAGAATGTGCCTCGAACGATTTACGTCTGGGAGTGATGAGGTTCAGTTTTTGCTTTGCTCCTCGTCGGTGCAGTGAGGTGGGATGGATGGATGGATGGATGGATGCATGGATGGATGGATGGATGCATGGATGGATGGATGGATGGATGGATGCATGGATGGATGGATGGATGGATGCATGGATGGATGGATGAAGTATGAGATCCTCTCTGCATGCAGATGGAGGAGAGAACAGAAGCCTGCAAAAAGTCTGCCTTGGCTTCTTTCTGTCTGCCCTCTCTTCTGCTGCCTGTCGAAGGTCCACAAAGAGACGGAGGGGGGGAAGAGGGGGGCTTCGGGCAAAGCAAAAAAAAGAAAAGAAACACGCACATACAAGAGAGGTCGAGGAATGGATGAAGAGAATAAAGGAGCACATCCTTCGCGTCCCGGAGACAGCTTGAAGGTGGTTGACTTCTTTTGTTCCTTCATTACATCGTTGGTCCACTGAGTTTCGTGTGCGGTCTCAACAGAGTGAGGAAGTAGCAATCAATCAAGGATCCCTCCCGGCAATTAAACAAAAAGACAGCAATCAATCAAGGATCCCTCCCGGCAATTAAACAAAAAGACCGACAAGGAAGGAGGGCATGCAGAGATCTGTCTTAAGAAAGCGTGGTTGTGAGGTTTGGTTTGTTTGGGGCACCTACTCACGCAAACAAACAAAGAAAGATTTGGCAGACAAAGATGCAGGTAACGATTCATGTGAGCCAACTTATGATCATACCTTCTCCCCCCCCTTCTTCGTGGCCACCAAGGTGCTCGGCGGGGAGAGCATTTCGTTCTTCTCACTGCATGTATGTGTTCCTGCATGAATTCATGTCTGTTTGCGACACACTGAGTGTTTGCATCCAATCTGCCTTCCCGTATCCGGGCGTTGGTTCGCGCCTTGGTGGTCATCTGTATTGTTTTTTTACTACTGCTTCTTCCTCCTTCCTTTGCTTGTTTCTTCCTCTGTTTGTGTGTTTCTTCGTTCCTCGTTTTTTCCCTTCTGTTCGTTCCTTCGTTTGTTGAATGTCTTTCATGTATCGTGGAGGCCGAAGAAATGCGTTGCCTGTATGAGAAAATTAATGGCGAAAATAATGCAGAAAAGATACGTCCTTTCGTGTGCGTGCACCTGAAATCCATTGCCAACAACTTTGAAACTTGTCATTCTCTTGCACGTCTGCAACTCTGTCTTTTCGCCTCTACTGGGTCTTTCGTTCGTTCCCCTTCGTGGGCGTTTGTTCGCTCCAACATTCCTTCCTTCCTTCAGTTTTTCCCATCTCCCGTCCCTTCGGGTCGCCGTTTGTGCTTCGGACCGATTGTCTCCTTTCCATTCTTTTCTTCTCCTTGCTTGCTTTACAACGAACCATCCACTCAACGCAGCCAAAGTCCCATTTGCTTTGAAAAAGCGCAACGGCCTGGGCACAAATTAGCATTGCAGGGTTTTGCCTGTAAGCGGAAGCTAGATCAGAGCTCCAAAAATGAAACGAACGAGCATGGAGAGAAGGGTGGGGTTTTGTGGGTGGGTGGTACTTCGAAGGTCGAACGAAGGAGGAAGGGAGGTCATGCGGAGGATCGAGGCAAGTTGAACTCTCTCTCAACTTTACAAAAACAAGCGGCGATCGACCCGATGCTGATACCAATGGAGACTAAGAAAAGAAAAAGAAAGTTCGAAAGTTGGACAGTGTAGAAAGCCTTGTGGCTTGACTACGAAAGTCTCGGGCGCGAAGGTGCCCAAGCGGTGTGCTTTGGCCATCGATACGACTGGTTGACTCGTCTTTGAAGAGAAGAAGGCATCGATTTGGACCCCTTTCAGAGTTCTCCTCATGCCACTTGCACGCTTTTTCGTTTAGCGCTCTCTTCTCCGAAACCAACCGGGAGGTTCTGGGGGAGGGAGGTAGAAGACTCGGAAGAATGGATCAGGGCGAGGGCGGCAAGACTTCCGGAGGGAAAAACGAAAGAGAAAAGGGAAGGAAGGAAAGGCTGAGGGAGGGAGGGAGGGAGACCCTGAAAGACACTGTCTGACTGACGGCTCTCTCTCTCTCTCTCTGTGTGTGTGTGTGTGTGTGTGTGTGTGTGTGTCTCTCTCTCTGTCTCTAGCACAGATGACGAAATGACGACGGGAAAAAGAAGGACACTAAGGGGGCAAAGGAAGGAGGGGGGAGGGGAGGGACGAAAAGCTGTCCTGTCGTAAGGGCGCCGTCGCAGAGAGGGCGACCTGTGGACAGAAAAGAGGGAGAGTGAAGTGAGAAGAGCTGAAATCGAAGGAAGAAAGACGGGGATGAGAGAACGCTGCATGAGCGGGTGAGAAGAAGCGAAGACAAAAGGGAGGGTAGACCCTTGGGGGGGTGCTTTCTCATCTGTTGTTTGTCTGTCTGCTCAAGGCCAGAGGGGAAGAAGACGCAAATAAGCAAAGAAAAGAAAGGAAGAAAGGAGACATCATCTGATGTCATTAAGGCATCAGTCTTCGCTGCTTGAGAATTGTTTGCTAGTTTTCTGTCGAACCCCCTATTTGTATCGATATTGACTGATTGGTTCTGTCAACGGTTCTTTCGTTCATGCGATGGTCGGGTTCATTCGTTCCTTTGTGCACTCTGCCTTGTTCTCGCTGCCCGTCTCCCTTCCCATCCCCTTTCTTGTTTTTTCTTTTTTTCTGGTTATGCTTTTACCACGTCTCGTCTTTCTCACGTCATGACTCGCAGCATATGTGTCTCCATGGCCGTGTTTTCTTTCCTGATCTTCCAGAAGAATTGTCATGGAAGACATCGGAGGGAAAGACGGGGTGAAGAAGAAAATAAGAAAGCAACAAATTTCCCTTCTGCTGCAACCCAACCATGTGATTGCTGCTGCTGTTTTGCGTCACTCACTTATGTACGGTTTTGCCTCACACACCACACAATCCTTCCTTTTCACTGTTCTTCTCTACATGAATATGTGCTTAGAAACCAGACTTTATTCCTTTCTCTCTCTCAACGGGGNGGAGATGCATCTATTCGTCTGTTTGTATCCCCAAGACGTACCTCAGTTGCTTCCTCCCTTCTTCTTATCTTGCTGTCCTACTTGGACGGTTCCATTCCTGCTCTTTCGTTGGCCTCTCTGTCTCCTCTCTCTCCGTTTCTCTCCTCAAATTGATCATCTGCCATTTTGGGCGTCCATTTATCCATTGATGTGTATGTGCGCTGTTAAATGTGCGTGCCTGCCTGTCTGTCTGTTTGGATTCTGATGTGGTGCGTCCTTCCTGTTGTGTTGTGAGTGAGGGGAAAGGTGCTCAGGCATGCCTGTCTTCTCTTTCTTCGCACTCGTTGGAAAGAACGGCGGCCCTAACTTTTTTGACCGCGCAGAAAATAGACGGGCTCTCAATGAGAGGGAGAGACAATTAAGGGATGAAAGCATTGGAGTGATCGGGGCAGTACGAGAAAGAGAAAGAAGATCTGAGTGGTTGCGGGGGGGGGGGGGG
>JAHBMJ010003282.1:0-11554 GCA_018398765.1 Chromera velia | reverse complement strand
GGGTCCTGCCCTTCTCTGTCTGCAAAGAAGAAAGATGTACAAAGAGAGGGGTCCTGCCCTTCTCCGTTTGCAAAGAAGAAGATGTACAGAGAGAGGGGTCTCTGCCCTTCTCTGTCTGCACAGAAGAAAGATGTACCGAGAGAAGGGTCCTGCCTTTCTCAGTCTGCAAAGAAGGAAGATGTACAGAGAGAGGGTCCTGCCCTCCTCTGTCTGCAAAGAAGAAAGATGTACAGAGAGAGGGGTCCTGCCCTTCTCTGTCTGTAGAGAGAGGGTCCTGCCCTTCTCTGTCTGCAAGGAAGAAAGATGTACAGAGAGAGGGTCCTGCCCTTCTCTGTCTGCAAAGCAAAAAGATGTACAGAGAGAGGGGTCCTGCGCTGCTCTGTTTGCAAAGAAGAAAGATGTACAGAGAGAGGGGTCTCTGCCCTTCTCTGTCTGCAAAGAAGAAGATGTACAGAGAGAGGGGTCCTGCCCTTCTCTGTCTGCAAAGGAGAAAGATATACAGAGAGAGGGTCCTGCCCTTCTCTGTCTGCAAAGAAGGAAGATGTACAGAGAGAGGGGTCTCTGCCCTTCTCTGTCTGCAAAGAAGAAGATGTACAGAGAGAAGGGCTGCCCTTCTCTGTCTGCAAAGAAGAAGATGTACAGAGAGATGGGTCTTTAGCCTTCTCTGTCTGCAAAGAAGAAAGATGTACAGAGAGAGGGTCCTGCCCTTCTCTGTCTGCAAAGAAGAAAGATGTACAGAGAGAGGGTCCTGCCCTTCTCTGTCTGCAAAGAAGAAAGATGTACAGAGAGAGGGGTCTCTGCCCTTCTCTGTCTGCAAAGAAGAAGATGTACAGAGAGAGGGGTCCTGCCCTTCTCTGTCTGCAAAGAAGAAAGATGTACAGAGAGAGGGGTCCTGCCCTTCTCTGTCTGCAAAGAAGAAAGATGTGCAGAGAGAGGGGTCCTGCGCTTCTCTGTCTGCAAAGAAGAAGATGTGCAGAGAGAGGGGTCCTGCCCTTCTCTGTCTGCAAAGAAGAAAGATGTACAGAGAGAGGGTCCTGCCCTTTTCTGTCTACAAAGAAGAAAGATGTACAGAGAGAGGGTCCTGCCCTTCTCTGTCTGCACAGAAGAAAGATGTATAGAGAGAGGGTCCTGCCCTTCTCTGTCTGCAAAGAAGAAAGATGTACAGAGAGAGGGGTCCTGCCCTTCTCTGTCTGCAAAGAAGACTTCAAGATGTACAGAGAGATGGGTCTCTGCCCTTCTCTGTCTGCACAGAATGAAAAGATGCACTGAGAGAGGGGTCTCTACCCTTCTCTGTCTGCAAAGAAGAAGATGTACAGAGAGAAGGGTCCTGCCCTTCTCTGTCTGCAAAGAATGAAGATGTACAGAGAGAGGGGTCTCTGCCCTTTTTTGTCTGCAAAGAATGAAAAGATGCACAGAGAGAGGGATCTTTGGCCTTCGATCTCTGTCTGCAAGGAATGAAGATGTACAGAGAGAGGGGTCTCTTCCCTTCTCTGTCTGCAAAGAAGAAGATGTACAGAGAGAGGGGTCCTGCCCTTCTCTGTCTGGAAAGAATGAAGATGTACAGAGAGAGGGGTCTCTGCCCTTCTCTGTCTGCGAAGAATGAAAAGATGCACTGAGAGAAGAAGCTCTGTCTTGCTCTGTCTGCAAAAAGTGAAGACGCACAGAGAGAGGGATCTTTACCGTTCTGTGCCTGTTGAGAATGGAAAGATATACAGAGAGAGAGGTTTCTGCCCTTCTCTGTCTGCCAAGATAAAGGGAGGAATGCAAAACTGCGGCTGCATTAGTTGATGCGGACGGTGAACACATTTTGGGGGGGGGGGATGCCACCTCACCTTGTCTTTTGTGGGGGCCCGTGTACCGAAGCCGGGCTGCCCTCTCATGGATGGGTGGGGAGCGCTTTCCCGGGATCTCCTGACGCTCTGCAGTCAGGCAGAAGACAAGGATGCACAGTGATTCACTGTCACCCCTTCTACCAAAGCACGTGACATGCGTGGGAAATGTGAGAGGTTCGCAATCCTGTGGTTGACCCTCTCTGTGTGAGAAATTGTAAGAGCGACTTCAAGGATCGAGACGTGAGGAGACGCCAACTTCCATGAGTCGGATCATTTTATGTCCAACATGGTCACTGACCTTTACAACGGTCTTCAACACGCCGAATCGACGCTCATTGGGCTCCCTGTCCTCATGCCACCCTGCACATTAGCAAAGGAAGAGAAGCGAGGGAATATATAAGAGCAACACTTGTTGTGGATCCAGTGGCTATGTTGCAAAGGGGGTGCTCACCTTAAGGTGACATCCCTCTGCCTTTGTGCCGACTGGAAGGGGCTTCCCGGCCCAGTTGCTCCTCTGCCTAGTCTCTTCTTTTACCTCTAGGAGGAAGCTTTTTCAAGAGGGGACTGACGAGAGAACGCTGCAGCCTCTTTCGGCTGTTGTGTTCCGTCTAATTTTGGGGGTCTTACGACCGCCGTTTTTCAACTTGAGACCTCCCCACCTTTTCGGTTGGGGGGCTCTGACGAGTGCGCTTAGTTTCGAACCGGAAACGTCTTCTTCCGGTTCGTTCGACGGAACTGTTAGAACGGACTACCGTCTTTTCTCCTTCGTTTGACTCCTCTTCAACTACTCAATATATCTTTTCTGACTCACGCATTTTTCTGAGCGCGCGGCGGATAAAACCACCAACACCATTTTTTCTCGCCCACGTGGGATGGATCTGACGTTCCCGGCTCGGCGCGTTGGTGCCGCAAAGGCCGCGCCGGGCCCGGGACTATATTTCCCGTCGGATCGTGATTTCCGTCGTTTGAACGCACGGCTTCGCTCCGCAAGCTAGGCTTCGCCTTCCATTCACCTAATTAACGTATGCATGTACACATGCATATGTACGTATCTTAATTATATACGTACATTATACGGTACGTACAACAACGTTGCCCTTCTTCATAAATAAGTTCTTATACACTGACAGACAACGCGTCAGCTTGGCACCCGTCTTCCTGAGACGTTCTCTGCATGTGAGTCTTTCGATGATTCCAGCGTCAGTCATCGCGAAGAAACGTCAACGCCACCATGGAGGTGGATCAGGAAACGAAGCAAACAACACTCATGACGGAAGAGATACAGAAAACAGGCAACCAGGTTCTTGCTCTGGAGATTCTCTTCTCCGTGTCCTCCGAGGACGATGCAGATGAGCAGATACAGGCAGCACTTGCAGACGTTTTGGGTGAAGAGGACTGCGTCTTCGATCCCCAGATCGTGAAAGACATTTCAACTATTGTTGGGGTTCCTTCAGAGAAAATTCGTGTACTGTTGCATGACACTGGGGTCCGTTTCCGTCATGCAACAGCACAGGCAGTGTCTCTCTTGAGTGGGTCCCCGCGACCCGGGGCTGTAGATGCCAACGACGGGAAACCGTTTTCGGCCACTGTAGACCGTCTGATGCGGTCTCTGCCTGCTGCCTGGGTCACCCACTGTTCCCTCGAAGTCCCCCTTCCTCAGTCAGACGAGGACCCTCCAGGAAGGGATGTGCAGATAGAGAGGATCAGACAGAGAGTCAAGAACCTCGCGGAGGAGGGCACGGACATCGCCTGTCCGCACACGAGCACAGCCCTGGACGTCCAGGTGCGGTGTGTAGGGTCTCTGACTCCGCTTCCAGGCAGTCGGGTGGACAGCAACAGCAGCAAGGTGGCAGGGGAAGACTTGAGCGTAAAGGAGAAGGAGAAGGAAAGTTTCAGAAGCACGGCATCTCCTGAAGTTGTGTGTGTAGGTGAGGGCGGAGTCGAGAGCGGTCTGGAAGTGGGGGACGATTATCGCGTGGGGGTTGTGAATAATAAGAATGGGCCCGGGGGGGAACGTGGGTTAGTGAGGAGGAGCGCCTCTTCGTCGGGAGAACCGAGGACACTCAGCAACCCTGAGGTTGGTGGGCTTCGAGCTAGGGAGTTCGAATGCAGCCTCTAGGGGTTTGTGTTTTTCTGGTTTTCTTTTTCAGTCCTCTTCTTCTTTCTGTTCTTGCTTCGATTTTCTGGGTGGTACTTGGAGAGTTCTTTCAGTTGGCTTTGCTGATGTTTACTTTTTGATGCGTGACTGCGCAGGAGAGAGGGGAATGACGCACTCAGCCAATACTGTATGAATGCATGTTACCCATGTGTGAGGGTGCTGAGCACTGAGAGGCTGGGGGGAATATGAATGGCTGTGGTTTCGACTCTCCGTTCAATCACTCACTCACACTCTCTCTCTCTCTCTCTCTCACACACACACACACACATATACACAGCTGTACTGGCTCACTCTCACTGGAGAGAAATTGGCAGGGCGATTGTTGGCCAGTGAACGAACGCTCTTTGGGTGGGTAGATGGGCAGATGGACGTGTGGGCCGGGCTCGCTGGAGCGGTTCTGGTTGTCATCGAATCCTTGTGCCTATTTGAAAAGGGCAGCAGCAAGCAAGAAGACAAACACAAAACAAAAAAACAAATCCAGAAGGAGACGGAAGGACCGGCTCATCCACTCACTCAGTCACTCACTCACTTCATTTGATGTTTCAATTTTCATGCTGGGCAGGCAGCGCATTCTGCACATGCAGACATCGGGTGATGAAGGGCTATCTGTGTATGTCCTCTCCCTTTTCGTTTCATTCTGTGTCCAGGCAGGCTGAAGGCTTCAGAATGATGACGCGCGTGTATGTCCGTTTCCTGTTCTCTCTGTGCGTCTTCTCTCTCTCTCTCTCTCTCTGTGTGTGTGTGTGTGTGTGTGTGTGTGTGTGTCTAATGAATGCACGTGTGTGTGTGAGTGCAGGACGGAACCCCCCCTTTGCCTTTGCAAGAGAGACAGAGCGAGTCTGCACTTCTTCTGCCCTCTGCTCCCGGTCGGGGAGGGGCACATCTTCCGGTTGTTCGGGAGGAGACAGAGACTGAGGAGGGTCACTCCTGTCAGTGGCAGGAAGGAGAGGGAGAGGGAGAGGAGGGAGAATCGGCAGGTCCCCATTTGACAGACCTCCTGGCTGACCTCCAGAACCTTGAGAAGTGCGTATCCTCCATCGATCAGGTCAAGGGGGGGGGACGGCCTGAAAAGGGGGGGGGGGAAGAGCAAGAAGTGTTAGACACCAGACTATTGGATCAGCCAGGGGGATCTATCGAGACACAAACAAAAACGGATGCAGGCAAGGAGGAAGATCTTAAAGGGCAGAAGAACAAGGGAGATGGAGATGAGGTCCTTTCAAAAAAGCCGTTTGAAGAGAAATCAGCAGAAGATACTTTTTTCGTTCCCTCTGTAGTTCTGCCTCCCTCAATGATTCCCCAGGCTGTGTTATGGGACCATGAAGGATCCTTCTGTCAAGCAGTCGATCATGTCATCGGAGAGATGGATGCAGTCACATCCAGACTGAGGACTCTAGAGGCCTCCAGAAAGACTTCTTCTCAACAGAGTCACCCACAGAGCGAATTTGGGTGCACTCAATATCCACATAATAAAAGTCTTCCCATCGACAAGAGCAGGTTGACTTCATCCTTCATTTCCCCTCCAGACTTTCTGTCGGCTTGCTGTGTCCAGAACCGAATTCCCCCCCCCCCCCCTCCCCTGCTCAAATCAGGCGAATTACCCAGCCCCACCCCCCCCGCTTGCTTCTCTCCCCAACAAGTCCGGACTTGCAAAACATGTTCCCCTCCCCCCCTTGTCCCCCGTCTCCGATTTCCCGGAAGCATATCCCGTCTCTCTCTGACAAGCCTGCCGAGCCAAAATAATTCGAGAGAAAGAAATAAAAAGTCCCTCCCTCCCTTCCTCCTTTCAGAACCACAGGACGACCCAAACCGTCCTTCCACGTTCTCTGCTGCTGCTGCTGCTGCACACAAATGCAACTGGCTGACCCGAGAGCAACCAACGGAACGCTCACCCCTCACCATTTCCGCCGCTCATCTCCCTGACTCCTTTTCTGCCCCCCGTACGCCTGGCTGTCGGAGCGCATGGGCGCACACATCGGACCATCCGAGGCACTCACCCTCACCCCGCCCCTCTGCCTATGGAAATAGAAATTGCCACTCGCCCAAGGGGGACCGTTGGAGCTCCCTCCCTCTCTATCAACAGCACCCACACGCAAATACCCCTACTGGGATACCGGGGGGGGGATCCAGACTAGTGCCCGGGAGACTAGTTTTCCTCACTTCAAGAGGCACGCAAACTCAGCAAGAGGGGGGAAAACAGACTGCGCATGGAAGCGCACAGAAAGTCAACGCAATTGCAGACCGAGACCGAGGCAGCGTGGGGCTGCGAACTCACCGGAGCTCTCCAAAGGCAAATCCAAGACACACCCCCACACCTGAAGGCATGTCCACCTCCCTCCCCTTTCCCTCTTCCGCCCTCTTTCCACCAGACCGTCTCGTCTCCACTCCCCACGTTCTCCACCAAGCCCTTGAGAATATCGTCGCCGGACTTCCAAAATTCGAAGAAGAACACAAGAGGGGACACACAGCTGGACCACCTTCTCATAACAGAAACAATACTTTCTCTGCCCCCCTCCCCCCCACGCACGCTTCTGTCCATCCAGACCGAGTGCCCGGACCTTCCGCACATGCCCCCATGCCCTCTATGCCCTTTCGACAACCCTCCTCTTCCACTCGCTTCCTGTCTCCAGCAGAGGCAGGACTCACCACAAAAACAGCCTTGAAAGGCGAACCGCCACAGGCACAGGCAGAACTCCAGCCCCTGAAGCCGGGTGCTTCAACTGGTCCTCCTGAACCACGCGGCATCGACCCAGAGGCTTATGCAGCTGCAGTGGCAGACTATGTCTGGCAACCAGTGCCCAAGCCGTCCGCAAGCAATGAGAAACCTGCAGAAAGTCCGACCCCCCCCGCTCTCGCGATGCCCACTAGGTCGTCCCAAGTCTCCAGGACCCCCCCACAGCCGCTGCGAGTCAAACCCAAACTTTCTGGTGGAGCCCCCTCCCACTCGTTTTTGGTACAGCGGCCGAGGCCCTCGGTCGAAGAATCTATTCGGTGGGGGCGCGCCCACACCAACGAATGGGACCGCTCTTCGTCCAAATGGCACCCGCCTCAACAACCATTCGAGACAATGCAGACGGGCGGCGCCTCTGCTGCCTCAAGAAGGGAAAGCGAGCCGGAAGCGTCCCCCTCCACCGGCCTCGCGGCGGTGGAGAGGCGTCGGCCCGCCCCGACCCCCTCCAAAATATCATGGACCACCTGGCAAGCCGCGCCTCCTTTTGAAGCAGACGCTCAAGAAGTCAGGCAGCCTGCCGAGCCTTTGCAGTAGGGAACTGCAGTTTCATCGTCTAAGCAGGTCCCTGTCATATTGTTCCACAATTAAGTGCACATTAGCCTATGCAAATGCCACTTAAAAAAATTATATAAACAAAGCACATCTAGGTGTCTCTAAAATTTTCAAGCTCTTAAATGCTCTTAACCTACATTACCTTACGTATATATTTTGAATTGGTATACAAATCATTGTTTCTCATATTTACGTTAATATATAAGCAGGGGTATGGGAAGGTGTGTGGACGAATCTGAGCACGGCTGCAAGTCGCCCACCTACGGGCAGCAAGTGCATACATTAGGGGCACGCGAGGCCACTCAGCTGAAGGGGGAAAGATGGGGGGATTCAATAGTGCACTCATCCTCATAGATGACTAAACCATACAAGACTGATCGATCGACTAGAACTTAATGTGATGCAAGGTAGCTAGAGGTGTTGCAACGGTGTATAGATGAAGGAAGAGTAAGAGAGAGGCGGACATACTAGGAACGGATCTTAAATGCGGTTTTCCCCATATATAAGAAATCATATTATTAAAATAATGAATTTATTTTCTAGTTTATTTTTAAAGATCTCACTGGCTCCAGCATGGCAGCACCTAGTCTAGCACTCACTTTAACTACAAGGCCTGGATTCTATATATATATATATATATATATATATATATTTCTACATATATTTTCTCAACGAGAATATAATATATCAATATATTATATATTTAAAAATATATTGCCTCTGTGTCTCATTTCACTATGATACTACCCATGCTAGTTCAAGTTTATATACATGAATATATATATATATATATATATATATATATATTAAATTGAAATATATCATCACATCATACGCCATCGCCATCGGCCTATAAATAGGCGTCTAGCGTTCGGCGGCAACGCACGATCGAGGCAGTTCGGTTCTTTACACCAGCAGTTCACTTTAATTTATACTTAATTCAAACCAGGATGCTTCTTTTCAAACTTTTCTACTTCCGGAGCAGCATGTTTGCACATGAATGATGCTGATTCATGAGACGTAGTCTGCTACCCATATCAAGCTACTTCATAGCGCCAGCCCCATCCTTGCCTATACTTTGCCAAAATCTGCTTTACACGGCACCCCAGCACCAGGTTTCCCTTTTCGGAAACCCTCCTCTGCTTTGTGATTTCTTTCCTGACACAGGGGGGCTTCGCTGGCTGCTTTCCATGGATTCTGCTCATATGGATCAGAAAGAAATAACCTCTTGTACCCCTCTGCCCCACAGCGGAAATCTCCTTCCTTCTTACCCTTCCTCATCGCTCTTTTCTCCTCTTTCTCTTCTCTTTGTTTCTCTTCAACTTCTTTCACTCTCCTTTGGACAAGCTTCCTCCATTCCCCCCTGTTCGCTGCAAGGGACTGCCACTCAGCCTCGTTAATGCCGAGCTGTCTGAAATCTGAGAGAACACAATCAGTCCATCGCAGGAGGGGCCGCTCACACTGGTTGCTAGCACACTAAAATAGGGGGGCCACGGACCCCTTTGGAGTAGGTCAACATTGAAGAGCCAACTGACTGTTTGAATGTAATTAACCCTTTGTAAGGCTTGCTAGCAGTGAACTTTAACCCTGTTTTTTCTTGCCTAGCGGTACCTTTTGGCTGCCTAGCGGTACCGTTGGGCTGCCTAGCGGTACCCTTTGCCTACCTAGCAGTGTTCTTTGCCTGCCTAGCGGTCATCTTCGCCTGTCTAGTAGCTAGATTCAGCTGCCTAGCAGTTAGATTTAGTTGTTTAACAATTGTATTTAGTTATTCTATAGTGTCTAGTAGTTGTAAAATAGTTAAAATATGTTATAACAAGTATAAATGGGTTATACATAGGTTATTCAATGAATTATTCGATTAATTTTGAATTATATTAAAAATTAAATGACATTCAAACGTATTTAACATACAATTAGCATAATTCAGGGCTAATTACAATACATTCAGTCCTCTTTGTCAGACTCGGAGTCACTTAAAACAGAAGAACTAGCAGAAGAAGAACCAGAGGAAGCTTCTTCATGATTGCTAACATCTGGAAGATACACCTCTAACCCTGAAAAGTCTTCTTTTTCACTCAAAATCTCTGCCAAATAACATAAGACACGCATCGTTCCTCCTAGTCGCAAGAGTGCCCGCATCAGCAAGCAGCGGAACAGGGGAGGTGAGGGAAGGGGTGCGAAAGGTGAGAATGGAGCATGAAGCTCCAAGATGGGGGGGGCATCGGGAATCATGGGGGCCCTTTGATTAAAAAGTCGTCTCTCTTTGTGTCCCTCGAATAGACTTGTACAGACTTTCCTTCAATTGCTGTCTCGCTGTTTGATCACCCTTCTCTACCCTTCTCTGTTTGATCGGAAAGAAAGAAATAAAGAAAGAGATCTTTCTGTGGTGGCAGGCGGGGGAAAAGGGCAACGATCATTATGATATCCTTGTCCCTGAGCTAGGTCCCTGAGTGAAAAAGAGATGGCCCAAGCAATGATTGCTTCTCCAATTTTTTATGATTGACTGAGCAGCTTCGCTTTTCTTTTGCATGAATTTTTGCTTGTGGACAGTGGTTGAATATCGTAATTTTGTCTTCATATTAACCATGCCATGAATGATGGTCTCACTGGTAGAGTGAGAACCTCTGAACCTGCAAGTACACGGCTCAGTAGGGGCTGCGGTTAGAAGCTCTCTGAATGAGCATGGTCTCATTTTGCTTACTGCTTAGACCTGTTAATCAATCAATAAAACATATTCGATCAATTAATTTACTAGTTTGTTTAGTTTGAATTATGTTATAATTGTCTTTAGAGTTTTTGCATTGATTGAAGAGGTTATTGAATAATTTATTGAGTAACCCATGTATAACCCATTCATACTTATTATAACATATCTTAACTATTTTATTACCACTAAACACTATAGAATAATAAAATACAACTGTTAAACAACTGAATCTAACTGCTAGGCAGGCGAAGATGACTGCTAGGCAGGCAAAAAACACTGCTAGGTAGGCAAAGGGTACCGCTAGGCAGCCCAACGGTACCGCTAGGCAGCCAAAAGATACCGCTAGGCAAGAAAAAACAGGGTTAGAGTTCACTGCTAGCAAGCCTTATAAAGGGTTAATTATATTCAAACAATCAGTTGAACTTCATTGATGTCTTACCTTCTACAGTGTTATCAAGTTTTTTTTGAGGAGTCTGTGACCCTCCTAATTTAGTGTACTAGCAACTAGTGTCAGCGCCCCACAGGACAGTCTCCGGCCAGATGCCTGAAGAGAAGCTGCCGCAGGAGCCTCTCCTTCCCCATCTTTCCTACATGCCCCAACCACCGCAACCGAGCCTTTCGAATGAGGCTCTTAATGGGAGAGAGCCCCAAAACCTGGCGAATGGCTGCGTCTGGCATTCTTTCTGTGCGGGGCTGCTTGAGAATCTGTTGCGCTCTCGCCATGCACCAAGTCTTAGACTCAAGCCTGTGCACTTAATCTTTTCGGACAGCCCATGTCTCTGCCCCATACAAGAGAGCAGGGAGGACAGCACCTCTAAAGAGATGCATCTTTATCTGTGCTGTCAGCCCCCCCCTCTGCCAAACCTCCCCTTATATAGAATCTAGGCCTAGTTTAACTATCTATCACAATCTATGTGTCGTCTAAAGAGGCGATTTTCTACACATTTCTTAAACAAGGGAAATGATGAGGAAATTTATGAAAACGGCTAAAGAAATTGTTCAAAAATTTTCAGTAGAATTTCATAACTAGATTTTATAAGTTTAATTTCCATAAAAAATTATGGAAATCTGGTATCGTTGATTTCCCATAAAAATGAAATTATGATTAATTAGTGTTACCTTAGAAATCGCGTTACTTCAGATAGCTGTAACATATGTCCTAACCGTCTCCGCACTGTGCTAGTAGGCGGCAGCACTGTGTTCAGTGGAAGAGCAGTCCTTCTACTCGAAATCTCACATGCCTGTATCTCAGTACGCATGTATAGATAGACGGATGCATGCCAATTCGATGCCAAATACACGTACGGCGCGACAAATCAATAAATCTCGGCATGGCTCAAACACCACCCCGTGAACGATCGGTCGCGCGCACAATTTAAAATCGTCCTGGCACAGGCCGCAGTACCAATGCGCACACTCTCAATCCTGACATGCCAGACGAGCAACCGCAATTCCAACACACAACATCACGCGCGACCCCCCCCTTCGGTCTCGCCACTGTCTTTTTTCTATCGCTTCTGGCTCTGTGTGCTACGTAAAAGAGACGTTCGATCGAAGATCAATAGGACAAAAAGAAT
>JAHBMJ010003281.1:7500-12082 GCA_018398765.1 Chromera velia | reverse complement strand
ATCCAGCCAGTCAGTCAGGCAGGCAGGCAGGCAGTGAGAACGTCGCAAAATTGCTCGCTCTCTCGCCTACTTACTCACTCGCTTGTTCGCTCGTTTACTCGCTCAATCAGTCTCTCACTCATTCAATCAATCATTCAAACAGAAAGGGAAAAAAAAAAAAGATAAGAGAAAAATTCTTCAACAGGTTCCGAGAAGGGCAGGGGGAACCAATGAAAGCAAAGCAGCGACGATAATCAATTGGCTGGAACTAAAGCTGCAAGCATCATTGACAAGGAGAAAAACAAAGAGGAACAACCAAAGTAGTCGACTGACTGTTGTGAGGAGCTTGGTCAGAACCGTCTTTACCCGCTGTCTTGAGAGGTATTCTCCAAAAATGGTGGCAATAGGCTTTTTCCCAGAGGCAGATAACAGTGCAGAACTCACAAGACCGCACATTGATCTCCTCTCTTCTTCGGAGTAGCAGGCCAGTAGGCAGGTCTCCTGGATCTTCTTGTCCGTAACCAGCTTCATGTGCGTAAGCTGCAGGCAAGAGCAAGGAGGGAGCAAACGGGGATGATACTTCGGGCTGCAAAATGTCGGGCAAATCACGATAGAATAGGAGAACAGGGGGTTAACACGTTTTAAATTTTTGGGCAGATCAATTAATCGTGTAAAGCAATTCTGCTTTGGGGAGATTGGTCCGTCCTACAAGATGCAGCAACACACAGGCAAAACAGCGGGTTGCCAAAAACAAGACCGAAACAGTGCCCATGCATGCTACAATCCCGATTGCTGAGCGCAGCAACCCCGTGGTTTCCCAGGCATGCTCTTCTAAAGGCAAGACTGTTGGTAGACTCAGTGTGCAAGTGACTACACGACACCATAGATAGCACTGCACGAAGAACTTCCGAAGCCCTTGAGTTTCTTATCAAACCCACCCAACAACCCAACCATCAACGTCTTGCCACCGATTTGAAAGCTACAGAGGCCGCTTTTATCATCTCTGCCCATCAAAGATTTTGAAACCGCTTTCAGACCAAGAAGAATGTAAATAACTCTAAACAGATCTACAGACAGATTGACAAGAGACAACCCAGATAACTCGGCCTGCAGTGACAAATTCGTCTTGTGGGGGATACCCAGAAGGCGAATTTGTCACTGCGGGCCAGCACCTGTTCTGTCAGAAAAAGTCTAGGAAAAAGGCTTCATGTCAGAGATCGTTAGATTATCTGATTCCGTCAGGGACAGTAACTTTTTCCAAAAACAAAAAAGAACTGTCCTTTTGAATCAGGTATCAAATGGTGGCAGTACGGTGACTGCACACGCGTGCGAAGACCGAAAGAGACAATTGCATACACACATACACACACACACACACACACACATACATACACATACACACACATATGCATAGCAGAGGGAGAGAGAGAGAGAGAAAGAGAGAGAGAGAGAGAGAGAGAGAGAGAGAGAGAGAGAACTTCAAGTAGAGGTGGGAGGGAAGGAGAGAGACTGACATCAAGAAATGCATGCGACGCCAGCCTCTTCGAATTGCAAAACTTCATCTCCTCTCCCCCTGTAATCCTTTTTGCGTTGACTTCCGAATCAAGTGTGTCTATCAGCATTCTCGTCTCCACCGGGAGGTCGAGGGAGGCTAGGCCGAGCTTCAGGACAGAGTCGGCTGGGTTCACGTTGGTCAGCTCCTTGACGTGGTTCTTAAGCGCCTTGAGCTTGATATCGCATGCCTCGACGGCCTTCTTGTTGGCTCCGGCCTTTGCCCTATTCTCCTTCGTGGCGATGTCCATCTGCAGTCCCAACACCAACTGGGCATGAAAGACGAGGCCCCTTTCGAGCCGCTTGTCATCCGTAGTCTTCTGAGCTGCACAGATCAATCAGAGAAAGCCAAAAGGACAATAAGAGTATGAGAGGAAGAGCTGTCAAAAAATGATCCACATGGAGACGGCAAGAATTATTGTCAGAGTTGGCCCGAACTCTGACAATAAGATCAAGGCCTAGAAGGAAAACAGTCATTCTTTCCATCATGTAGAGGCGCAATAAGCACAAAGAAATACATTTGCATGAAAAAAAACGGTACCGTCAAAGTTGGACCAAAATTATTGTCAGAGGTCGGACGATTTTGAACAATAATCCAGACATGAAAACTGACCAAGAAAATGGGCGGCCGCATTTTCCTTTGTCATGGACTTGTCGATCCGGAATTTCCACTCTGCAAAAGCTGCCAAAACGGCTTCCGGAGCCTTTCCATGTGCTCTGAACCCACATACGCCCAAGCAAGCGGCTGTCAGAAGCAGAGCCCTCCCGTCAGTAACCACCACCTTCCCTTTAAGGATTCTCAGATCTGCGAAGAACATATGGTATAGGTCTTCAGGACTGGTGCAGGAAAGAAGAGCCCCTACCACCCCAAGGCGGATCGGATTCTTTTTATGAGTTTTGCACAGTCGGAGGGCATGGCCTGGCTCTTTAATCGGGCGGGTCCCGGTCTTGCCCGACATGTACTGCACCACTTGTTGAATTTCACTTGTATACTGCTCAAAAGGTGTCTTCGTATTAAAGGCCTTGTCAACAGCATCTAAGAAGTCTTGAAAAATGTGTGAAGTCATTTGAATCTCTGCGAATACGTTCAGAAGGAACTCTCTCTGGCTTTCTGCCAGAAGAGTAAACGGAAAGTCAAATTTCATCTCCCCCACCATCCGGGGATCCTACCTCAATTCACTGAAAGAAGAACCTGAAGAAATGAAAAAGGCTTTCAAGAGTAAAGCTGCAATCATGAATTAGCTGACCATGAAAAGAAGTGGGCTCCTTGTCATTGGAGGCTTCTCCATTTCGGAAGAAGAATGGTGAGAAGAATTTCAAGGGGTTCTACCCTGAGGCTCACGTGCACTGCATCTTAATTTTTTCACAGCTTTTTTTTGCCGTTCAAGTCTCCGGCATATCCGTCTCGCGGTCCGCGGCAGGCCGTGTAGCTTGGGTGACACTTGGATCATAGCAGCTAAACAGCTCTGCAGGAGAGAGACCTCAAGCTCTGGTTCTGAACTCTCGATTAAAAGCCGCTTTATTGCATACAAAACTTGACAAAAACTATGTATTAATATCGATATATCGATTTGATGCATGCATGCGGGTATGAGTGGCCCGTGAAAGCGAATCCCTAGCTGCATGCATGCATGCACATGCATGATCTGTTTTCCAGGGCCAATATGCATGCACTGTCGATTTTTGTATACACACGTATAGGCTATCGATATATATACATGCATGACAGGTCTGTATTGTCCAGATCAGGGTGATCTGGGCAATAATCTTCGGATTCGCGGAACCTGAAGGAAAGCCTTCAGGCCTTCACATAGCGTCTACTGGGAGTGTAAGACGCTGCTTTGTCGCTGCTTGAAGAGTTTGCTTAGGTTTCCGCACTTGAAGAGGCAGCTTCTATTCGTACAGGTCTGTATTGTCCAGATCAGGGTGATCTGGGCAATAATCTTCGGATTTGCAGAACCTGAAGGAAATCCTTCAGGCTTTCACATAGCGTCTACTCGGACTGCCAGAGGCTGTTTTCTTTTTGTGTGCTGGGTATGGGTGGGTTTTCGCGACTGTGGCTGCTCCTCCATATTGCATTTATATTCTCTGCACTCCCGTCACATCCAAGATCGGTCGGACACAACATGGAGGGGCGGAACCGTCAACAGCATAAAATCAGAAACCTTCACCGAGTAGATCCTTTTGCCATTAGAAATGCTTTGAACACAAAGTGTTGCTCCAAGTTCTGCTGTAGCAATTTCACGTTTGCAAAGGTCAGAGAATACAGGAGGGAGCGGGCACAGATGACCGAGGCAGACCAGGCCACCTCTCAAATGCAGGAGATCAAGGTGATGTGAAGCAAACAACTGTAGCTCGAATTAGTAACCATGCCCTGGGAGTTTCGAGGCAGAGCGGTGTGCCACACAGCATTCAAAGTTCTTACTAGGACGGGGGCAGGGACACTCGTAAGGAGAATGGGGGACGTTTTTAATGGTCTTGAGTCATTCAGCCGAAAGCAAGGGGAGACCGGTGGGAAGAAAAGAAAGTGGGATAAAATTGAATCTTACATTAACCACACGAGGCTGACGATGGCCGATACGCCTCCAGACTCCACAGACACTGTTGAATTTCCGTTTGCAAAGAGGAGGATGTTGTACGAAACGATGTTGTCCGACGATCGGGAGCTTCATTTGTTCGACGATCCCCCCAAGCTTCGTCTTTTCTACAAATGTCTTAAGAGGTTTGGACGCCGGGTTCGATTTCAAAAGCACAAAAAGTTCTCGCGCTGTAACACGTGCTGCTACTTGAACTGGAAACTGAGGAAGACTCTTCTTCCTGACGCAAGAAGACGAGTGAAGAGGGCCCTCGTCGAGCATAACCGTTTTCAGATGGCAGTGGTAAGTCGGGAATTTGCTGCACAGGGCATCACAGGATTTATCTGGCTTCTCCATAAAGTTCCGCCCTGCCCAACCCCTTCTTCTGTTTTTGTATTTTTTCTGCTGTATTGGTCCACGCATGATGGCATCTCCTCCTTTATTGTCTAGTGGCATGCGTGTCCACCTTTTCAACT
>JAHBMJ010003281.1:0-5000 GCA_018398765.1 Chromera velia | reverse complement strand
GCTTGGTGGTCAAAGAAGAATTTCGTGTTGAGATTTTTTGATGAACCAAAACTTTGAATAAACAGAAGGCCGCAAAGCGTATCATACTACACAGAAGAAGCACGGAAAGAAGAGAAGAAAGCTAGAATACAAAGTGAAGGACTCTACTGTAGTGTTTAATTCAGTGTGCTATATGTACGTGTATGCTTGCAGAACACAGGGGTATCGGACTCGTCTGCTTCACGTTCTTCGGCTTCCCCCGCTTTTGCAACATCCGGTCGGTCTCCGTGGTACAAAGTCTGTATGAGTTTCAGTCAAATACGTTCTGCACGTCAAGTCGATTGGTCGGGTTTAGCTTTGGTATGGGGTTTTATCCGGACGAGTGTGGCGACTTCAAGTGCCGTGAAAAGAAAACTGTTTTACTGGATGCATCGCCCTCGCAGATAATTAGAGGTCTCGGAATCTGTCATTTGTGTGTCTCCTGAAATCTATAGATTTCTGTCTTCTTTCTCATCGCCTCAATGACATGCACCTTTGAAAACTTGCATGTATACGCATGCAGTTTCGTCCTTTGCCAAGGCGGACATGTCTATGCCGTAGAGACTGGCAACCCCCTTTGAACTGATGAAGAGCTTTCCAGATGGAGACAAGCCGACAGAGGTGGCCCCTCCTAAAGTGTTTGAGACCGAAGAGGTAGAGACAACGCTGTCCATAATGGTTTTAGACTAATTGCTGCCGAGCTGAGATTAGCACCTGTTGATCGATAACTCGTTTCACTTCAATTTTATCTTGTGATGCTGCATTCCGAAGCCGTTGCTACCCACTGCTACTTTTTGCTACTTTAGTACTTCACTCTCTTACAAACTGTCATGCCACGTATGCTTCTGTCTGTAGGCTGACGCATCGATCAGAGCTCTCGACAGATTCACTGAGAACTACCCGGGGTAGCTGTCGGAGACCGCTATCGTGGAGACCAAACACCTCATTCTGGAGACCCATAGACAGCTCAAACCTGTTTATAGAAGCTGCATCGATCGGCCGTGCAACGTGCCCCCCGTACCTTTCACCTCGTGTGTTGGGGCAAAGGTTGGCAACCCAAGCGGGAGGAGGCTTGAATGTCCCGTCACAGAATGCTCACGCAAGGAAAACGGGAAAGATAAAGAAGCTAAAGGAGTCTTTGAGGGCGATGGCCCTTCCAGTGTGGGCAAAGCTGAGGCAAAAGGGTTTGGCGATGGAGATAGAGAGGCACGGCAGGATGGGTTTGAGAAGAAAGAGAAGCAGGGCTCTCTGAGGGAGTTGCGCCTACGTCCCGAGCCCAAACGGGTCAAAGGTGGCCCAAGCTCTGCGGCGGTTGACGATCAGAGATTCAAGGATAGGGAATACCACCTGGGTCCCGAAAGAGAAGCTGTGAATGCTCTTCTCGCAGAATGGGGGCTTGCTGGACGTCGGGGTTTGGAGGTGAAATCAAAGCATGGCAGCATCATCAAAGATGCGTTGAATTTGAGTCCTGAGAAGGGAAAGATCGCTGTGGTTATGCACGGTCTGTTTTCATTTTTCTTGGAATTTGCTGAGGCATAACTTTTGGGCTATCACTTTTTCTATCAAAGCATCTTCTTGCTTGTCTCACAGATACGTTCATTGCTTTTTTCTCTTCGCTCTGGCCAATGACCGATAGTATGTGTTTGTTTTTCTGGCAGCTCCGTTTCTGCCCATATGTGTCCTTATTTTTCTTTCCTTGAAAGTTGTCTTCTTTCAAAGAGTCTTCTCAATGCGAGTCCTCTCTCCAGGCTGGGGGTGGGTCACACGTTGTCTAGCTGTTCAGAACCATAACCTGAATGTTGTGTCCTACGCCCCGGTCTAAGAAAAACTTGTGCATGATATGACTTGCATTTGTGTGAATTGCTGCAGCGATCACAAAGAAAGATCCAAGCCCTTTCTGACTTTCACAGATCTTGGAGGTAGTTGACAGCGGCGATAGTGTCACCTCTTGGTGGTACATCGGCAATGTCGATGGCCAGTCTGCAATGTTTTCACCTGCCCTGCTTTACATGTTTTTACTGTAGAGTCATGGCAGAGTCACGTACTGTACGTTTTGCTCGTCTGCAAATTGGTATGTCAATGAAACTTTAGTATTAGTTCAATTCCGGCACAGTGACTCGTGAACGTCGGTTCAGTCAGCGTCGGCCGGTGTGGCATCGCCCAGTAAGCCTTTGGCAATGCGAACTTCAAGTGAAAAATGAAAGAAAGCTTTCAATTGGTTCATCAGTAAAAAAAATATTGCTTTGTTCTTCTCTATATCGTTGCAGGAGGCGTCCAATCTCTGGCGTACTTGAAAGAGGGGAAGAAGAAGGATCAAAATGGGGTGGTTGTAGAGAAACCGGCAACTCCATACATCCAAACGCTTGAGATGGCCAAGATTCTGATGGTGTTCGAACAGCATGATATATTCACTGCAAAAGGCTCCATTCGAAAAAAAGTGTATGACCAAATTGTACAGGAGATTCGCACAAGAATTTCAAAGGGACGACTTGAAAGAGAAAAGGAGGTGAATCCTTCGTAGCTTAAGGGAAAAGATTAACAGACAATCATCAATCACGCTTGATTACAAGGCTTACTTGAATGATACATACACTATTTATCTTTAAATCTATTAAACTTATGATTGCTTTATTAATCTTACTTTAATTATGAGCTTTCATCATATGTTTTTAATTTTGTGTATCAGACAATTTAAATTTAAGAGCAAATGTATATATATATATATATATATATATATAGATAGATAGATAGATAGATAGATAGATAGATATTGTACACATACATTGATGTAAAACCCTTCATCTAAATACAGTGTATGCATATATGTTTATACGTGTATATCTTTATTTGTCTCTATATGCATATATATATGTCGCTCAATTTCTATGTGACAGTCTGTACGTATGTACGTACATGTCTGTATGTGTTTCTTTCTGTGTATGCATGTCTCACAGTATATAGAATCTATATAAATTTTCATAATTGATCACTTATTGTCGATCGTAGTATTAATTTTACTTACTATCATAAATGCACATATGTTTGAATCTCATTTATTTTTTTATAATAAATTGAATATAATTAACTTTATATTCAAAGAAAACAAAATGAAATTTGACTAATTAAATTGATAATCATATTTCAATTTACCCTAGTGGGGCCTAAGTCGAAAGTTTAACTCTATGTTTGACACTCTAGGTTGGCCAGAGTCTATGCAGCTCACCGGCTTTAACCCCATACATCATCATCATCATCATCAGGTTAAAGTTGTGAATAAATCATTTATCTAGAAGTGGTCAATTTCAGTGAAATTTGTTTAACGTCTTTTAATATATTTAGTTTCTATTTTTTTTTTTTAATCCTTATTAGTACATTAAAACACAGCATAAAAATATTTATTTTTTGGGCAATTTAAGTTTGAGGTCCGACTTGAGGGCAAAAGTCCACTTAAGAAGGCACAAGCCTACCGACCTTGTCATCACGAACCACGGTGCATGTGCCCGACCAGGTTTGTACGAGGGATGCGCCGACGCGACCTCGCGATCTATATGTGCATCAAAGGTCCAACCGGGTCATGCAAACCGGCTGCACTGAGGAAAAAACACTGCGCTGATCGGCATATCATCCAAGCATGGAGTATGAGAGCATCGCATCAGCATTAGCATGAACATAGTGTTACACACAGTAGCTTGCCTCGCTCTGCTCATCAGCATCTTTATACGATACAAGACGAGCATGAAACTTCGTATTTCCATCAATGTGGCCGATCCAAGAAAGACCGATGCTGCCTTTTTCCATCGTGAGCTTCCATAATAGCTTTCATGCGTGTAGCATCCTCTTCAAGGTGGAGAAGAGTTCCTTTGCCATAAATTTAAGTTTTTATTAAAAAATCTAACTTTAAACCTAGGGTACTCTTACAGAGTGTCACACTCTAGAGATTTTAAGCTTGTCTGGGAGGTACCAATCCAAGTGAACAAAAAAAGACACATGCAACTTTGCATTGTTTATAAACTGATCGCAGAGTGGAAGTTTACTGTGAAAAATTATCAGAAAATTTGATTTAATTCTTTTCTATAAAATAATATCTAGAATTATATAAAAATTTTGATTTATTGATTCAATTTGAAGCATTGTAAATGAATCTTTAAAGTTGTGTGCAGATACTAAATCTTAGAATAAAGGCATTTTTAAACTTTTTTCAATGTTTTTCACACTATAGAGAGAATACAGAAAGACCCCCTAACTGCCTGGGGTGCCGCAGGCGGTCCATAAGGACCGCCTAGGGAAGGTCATACATAAGACCCCAGGCGGCCCGTCAGGGCCGCCTGGGGTCAGCGCAGGCAGTCATTCTGAAGGTTTAGACAGCATGTTTGCACAGCTTTCAGTCGTGCTAGACATTTTTCATCTCAGACTAATTGCTCAGCTTTCATGCATTTGAAGATCTTCTACTTGCTCCGTGTATGTCAGTCTTTGAAAGCGGTCCATACTATCCCGACGCAAGTGCTCCTTACTTGTTCATCCTTTTTCATTTGTGGCACTCCGTACTGGTCTCCCTCTGAACATCTGGATCTACCCACGGATTTGTCCTTCTCTTTCACAGCTTCTCATTGACATATACAGAAAGATTTGCAAGCTTTTACGCCGTGTAGTGTGAGTTCTTTGTGAATAAAATTATATTGTCTCTGTGCTTTGTTCTTCGGAATCCTCTCCAACCCCTGCTGACTGCCTCCTATCCGGGCCTAGGGTCTGACACTTTGTGAGGGTACCCTAGGTTTGAAGTTAGGTTTTTCAATAAAAACTTAAATTTTTGATGTTTTAAAAGAGATTTTTGGAGCTTAATTTGTTAAAAAAGCTTAAAAAATGCTAAAATAGGGTCGAATGGCTAACTTTAAAGGTTAGGGTAGGTTAGGGTAGGTTTAGATGAGTATAAAACCCATTCGCTACGTCAGGTTTAGAATTGGTTTGGAAACTATGGTCGCACC
>JAHBMJ010003280.1:0-11555 GCA_018398765.1 Chromera velia | reverse complement strand
CGACCCGATGAGGCGACTCGTTTGCGGTCGGCGTCCTCTGTCGCCTTCAAAGTCTGCACTTCCACGAGCATCCCCTCCATCTGTACCTCCGTCTGCACAGAAACAATTAAGCAAACGAAGAGACGGATATATATTTAGGCAGGAGAAGATATGAATGCCATTTTGTTTTCATAGGTGGCGGGGGAATGTCTGTGGTCTGCGTTTGGTTTTGCTTCCCCGATCTCAAGCTTTAAAATGGATCGCTGAGAAGCATGTATCGACGCGCACAGCAGGACCCTGTTGGCACCTCCAATAGACGGGCGAAGTGTTCCTTTATCCACGACACACAATGTTGCTAACCTGTTGTGAACTGCACATGCCCTTCTTCTTCTTTGAGGCCACCCGCAGACGGTCGGGGTCGTCCGAAAGGAACTCGAAGACCCTCACGACCTGTTGCCTGGAGAGGCGCCCTTCCTTGATGAAAGCCCCGAACATCTGACGGTGGGCGCAAGGAAGGAAACACTTGCTCAGAAGAGACAACAGTGGTATGGTATGGTGTTGTTCAATTCAATGTTATCCGACAGTATATTATATATTAAGCGAATGTATGTATCTCTATATTTGCACACACGAGGGAAGTCATATGGGTCTCACTCTTCCAAATTTCACGCTGCACCTCTGGCATCTGTGCATCATTCATGGTATAGTGACAGAATTAATTGTGTCATTCCAGGTGCTGTATTCGATTAATAGCTGCCAGCTTGCGCGATAGCTTGCTCTTAATTCCGAAAAAGGTCAGTCAATTTGCGCGGAACTGAGTTAATCGCGCGACAACAATCGCCTCGGGGGGCAGCTCAGCTTTGCTGCATGAGATCAGCGTGGGCCCGGCCATGTCCCAGCGCGGCCCGCCCCGCGCGCGGCCGGTCCCTGCATGCGTGCCTGGATCTGCCGATCCACGGATCCAGCTGACACAATCTGCGATCATCTTGCCGCGCCCATGCATGTTAGAAAGTGTCAGACGTTGCCAGAAGTGTACATAAATATTTTCGCACAGTGACTAGGTTCAGGGACGAGTGTCTCGCGAGAGATGGAGAGCGGAAGGTTTTGCCGTTCTGTCGGTGAAAGTGCCGGGACAGGAAATTGACTTTGAGGGAGGGGACTAGGTAGAACCGTCTCCGGTCTCGTTTTTTGGAGTACGTCTTTTGCCCTTTGTATGTACACAGCTCTACAGTCACCGTCCTTTTCTGCTTGCTTCCCAGCTGTAAAAGTATGTCTCGGCCGTAGAGGCTTCGGTTTTGCCCCATGGATCGGAGCAAAGTGAATAAGAGTATTCAGAGACGGCAAACGGATACGAGCCTGCCTGTGTGAGCAAGTCGCGTGGGCAAGAGCTCATCCGTTTAGAAGGGTCTTGTGCGACTGCATTCTGTTTCCTCTTGGTATACGATCTGTGTGGAAAATCGAGGCTGGGACGAAGCAGGGAAAATGTCAGCAGGCGGGACCGCGATGGAGAGGGTGCTCGTAGTGACGAAGGCCGAGGGGTCCTTCCTTGTCGACGTGGGGTCGGGGGCCGTTCTGTCCAGCTTTGAGGTGAGTGCCTTTTCTTACTTTTGTTGCATCTGTGCTGTGTCGCTGTTGGTGAGTGCCTCCATGTGGTGACTTTGTGCTCAAGTCAGTGTGGTCCAGTCCCCTGAGTCTTTCTTTTGGGGGAAAATTTTCCTCCGTGAGATTATTTGTCGGGGCCTCTGTGCGGCGTGTGAGTTTGTTTTTGCAGAACCATGCGCACACTTCTCACTCCCTCCTCCCCTTGCCCCGCCCCGCGACCCTGTGTGTGTGTGTGTGTGTGTGTGTGTGTGTGTGTGTGTGTGTGTGTGTGTGTGTGTGCGTGCAGGGTACCGTTTGTCTCTCTTCCTGCGTGAAGCCAGTTGCTGGTTACCTGGCAGCCTCTCTGTCGAAGAACGCGATCCTCCAAGTCTGGAAGAGGGGCAGCAAGACGGGGACCTACAGGGCCAGCCTGCCCGAGAGACTGGGGGCTCTCGACTTCTCCTCTGACGGCCTTCTCCTCTGTGGGGGGGGCGTTAGCGGGGCTGTCTTTGTCTGGCAGGTCGGCAGGCACGCAGGTTGCTCTTTGTTGTGTTTTCTTTCGTGCCTTTCGGTTCAGTGGACGGCGTGATGAAGCTTGCATCGTTCTTTCTTTTTGCATCTGGACTCTTTCTTCGCAGATGAGCAGTGGTGCTCTGCTCCAAAACTTTCCGGGACACCACAAAGCCGTCTCTGCCGTCTCCTTCGCCTCCAACGACTCCCTTCTGATCACGGCAGGGGAGGACGCTGTGGTCAACGTGTACCTTCTCAAGGAGTGAGTGAGTGAGTGAGTGAGTTTGTGTGTTTGTTCTTCTGTGTGAGAGCTTTTTGACTTCCCTCCTTTTTTTTTCGGTCCTTTCTTGGGTTCTTGTATTGTTGTGAATCTGACCGCCCTAGAGTATCTTTCCACCGCCGTCTTAGCTCTCCTTCCCTGTCTCTCTCTGTGCCCGCAATTTTCCCCTTTCACGCTGCTTTCCTGGTTCTATTTTTTCTGCTTGTTCGCTTGATCTTCCCTTTTTCATTTCGGATCTTTCGCCAGTGATCATGCGTTTCCCTGTTACCCTCCGACTGGGCCGAATACTTGCGACCTTATTTCTCTCCCCATCACCTCACGTCACCTCACAAACTCTCCCTCCCTCCCTCGTCATTTCCCCCCGGCCCCCTGCAGCCTCTTGGACCACCCCGACTGTGACCAGGCCCCCGCGCCCTTTCGTGTCTTTTCGGGACACGCTATGGCAGTCACAAGCGTCAGTCAGTCAGTTGGGGGAGGGCTGAATGGGGTGTGGTTTCTTTGTTCGTCTTTCTTTGCATTTATTCTTCTGCATTTTGTTCGTCTTTCTTTGCATTTATTCTTCTGCATACGAACAGACACACCTGCGCTGCCGCACAACTTCAATGCATTTTCGTCACCTCCAGCTTCACACAAGCCTACTTGAATGCAGCTTTCTTTACTGCTCCTTTTTCTTTTCCGTTCGATCGTCTGCATTCAAACTATGCACATCTGAATATATTAATATGAATGGGTATGTGATGCCAACGAAGGACATCATTCAGTGACTTCGTTTGGCTGGACCGGAGTGAGGAAGGGGAAAAGGAAGCAAAAAAATAGATGAATGAAGAAGAAAAAAGGAAAAGCAGGCAGGCAGAAAGAAACAAGACGGTGGGGTGTGCAATCACTCTAATGGGGCGTCACGATGGACGTGCACGACTTCCATCGATTGTCGGAATTCGTTTGTTGACTCGTCAGAATTCTTCTGGGAAGGACAAACAGTTTCGTGCATATCGCTCTTATCTTGTAGTTCCTTTGCGTGTGTGTCTTCGTTTGTTTGCGTTCAGATTGCTTTCCGATCGTGTGGACCTGCCATTGAGGGTCTGTCTGTCCGGCCGTTTGATGAGGGGAGGGCTGCTGTGATTTGATGATCTGGACAGACACAGTTTTGCATGCATGCATGCATGCGTGACCTCGCTCACGGAGACAGGAGGGCGAAGAAGGGGATCGGTTTGAGCTCTTTTCTGCTCCTTCCTTTGTTTCCTTTCATTTCCTCTGAATTTCTCTGACGGTCCCGTTTCTTTCGTAGGTGGGTTTGTGGGTGGGAGAGTCTCTCTCTCTCTCTCTCTCTCTCTCTCTCTCTCTCCCTGCGACGTGACACCCAATTCTCTTCCCTATCCCAGTCGAAAGACCGTGTCACATGCATGTATGTGTGGCATCTCTACGTGTCTTCATCTCTCTGTGCACGCATGATTTCTTCGCTCTTTTTTTCTTTTCCTTCTACGTCCTTCTGCAGGGGTCCTTGCGTCAGGGGGTCTCGACAAGACTGTGCGGGTGCATAGACTGAACAGAGGAGGGGGGGGGCAGGGGGAGGGGGGGGGTCTGAACAGCAGCAGCAAGACAGCCTGCTTCCTTCTACCCTCGTTTGTGAACTCTGTCGCACTCGTCAGTCCGTGTGTCTGTCTCTCTGTTGGTCTGAATGTCTGCCTGTTCACCCGTCCGGCTGCATGTCTTTCTCTCTTCGTCCTTCAGCCCACAACAGGGCGGAAAGCGCTCTGTGAGGGTTTTCTGAAAGCTTGTGTCACCTGGGTACACCTGTCGTCTGTCTATCTTCGTTTGTGTACAAGAATGGAAAATGGAAAGCTGAGTAAGAGCTCATGGGAATTTCACCTATAGAGACGAAAAGGGACAAGGAGGAAAGAATGGATGCGAATGAATGCAGTCTGGTTTTCTTTCAGTTACCTTCATTGTCTTTCTGTCTTTTTACTCTTTTGTCGACTTTCTCTGGCCCTGTGTGTGGTCCGGCTGCTTATCTCGCTCACCCTTTTTCCGTGTTTTTCCCGTTTGTATAGTAATATTTTCCCTTCCTTTTTCTCTACGTAATTGAGAGAGACTCTCTTTGCAGAGTCGGGACCTTTGCGAGTTGTTCTGCGCGTGTGGAGACGGTTTCCTCCTCGGGATCTCTCTGTCAACAGGAGGGAAGGGGAAGGGGGAGAGTGAGCACCTACAGAGGAGGGGGGGAGAGACGAGGGAGGACCTCGGAGGGGGGGTCGGGAGGGAATTCGAGGGACACGTGTGAGTTCATTCGTGTGCTGAGGGTGTGTGTTCATGCAATGTGGTGAAGTGCGTTTCTTTCCTGGCAAATGGTTCTGTTAGTTCGGGGGAGGGGTTGACAGCCATGCAGGCATGGCGGCTTTGTTTGTCGTTTGAGTTTTCATTGGTGTCTCAAAACCGGCATTCATTTTGCAAACTTTTGGCATCCATCGGCTTGTCGACTTTCCATCTGCTCTGCACCTCTTCCTGGTCTGTGTTTTGGTTGTATGGGTTCATAGATTGATTTCTTTTTTTCCTGCATGTTCTTTTACATGATTCTCATTTTGTTTCTGCCTGCAGAGGGTCTGTGGTGTCGGTCGTGCTGACTGAGGACGAACGCTTTCTGGTCTCTGCAGCCACAGACGGTCTGCGAGTCTGGCACAATCAGTCTGCACAGACAGTCAGACACATACGACAAATTGGTGAGCAGAGAAGAAAAGGGCAGAGGGAGGGAAGGGAAGGGAATGGAAGGGAAGGAAAGGGAAGGGCGACAAAAAAGAAAAGGAGAATTTCGGCTTCTAGGGTATTGAAAGGACCTTAGGGTCAGGGGAGTGGCATGCAGCTCTCAGAGGAGCGAGGTCTCTAGGTTTGCTGCTGTTCTCACTGGAAGCGGTTTTATATGTCCTGCGGAAATCTGTCTTTTTCTCTTCCGATTGACCAAACTCACTGCAGGAGGGAATGTGTCGGCAGCGCCCACTGCCGGAAGGAGTGCGACGGAGGCACGGATCACGGCTGTCCTCTCTTGTGGAGTCTGGAACAGGGGGGGGGGGCACGCGCTCCCTCCCTTTAGACCTCTCCAGAGGTGAGTGAGTGCCTCGTCTTTTCTCGTCTACAGAGAAAGACCTTCTCGGACTATTCATAGCGGTGCAAGGAATCTCTGTGTCTGTCTCTTACCTCTCTGTCGCTCTCTCTCTCTCTCTCTCTCTCTCTCTGTGTGTGTGTGTGTGTGTGTGTGTGTGAGTCTGTGTCTGCGTGTGTGTGTGTGTGTGTGTGTGTNGTGTGTGTGTGTGTGTGTGTGTGTCTATGTATGCATTGATACATATGTCTGCCGATCCCTCTCGCTCTCTCTCTCTCTCTCTCTCTCTCTCTCTGTGTGTGTGTGTGTGTGTGTGTGTGTGAGTCTGTGTCTGCGTGTGTGTGTGTGTGTGTGTGTGTCTATGTATGCATTGATACATATGTCTGCCGATCCCTCTCGCTCTCTCTCTCTGTGTATGCCTGCCCCTTCGGTGCAGAAACGTAACGAGAGCTGCGGACGTTCGGGTGTCCACACTTTTCAGCAGTCAGTCGTCCCTCTCTTCTCTCTCTCTCTTTAAACCTGTTCTTTTGTCTGTATGTCCATGTGATTCCTTTCTCTGTCGGCTTTCGTTCTTTGGCATTTCAGCCGATGCGTGCACGGTCTGGAATTTTTCGAAAAAATCCCTGGACTTCGCTTCTTGATGCGTGTGCGTCTCTACTCTTCCACGTTCCCCTGCGCTTCTCAAATTTCAACCGATGGGTTGCTTGGCTTGATGTTCGTTTGATTCTTTCTCACGCAAAAACGGGAAGTTGTGAGGAAAATGGAATTCATAGGAGGATGCCCCCATAGATCACTACATGCAGGGATTATGCAGAAAGAAAACCTGAAAAGCTTCACGTGACAACGTCGGCCCAGCGTCTGTCTCTTATTCCTTATGCCTTCCTTTGCCTCTGTTTGTTGACGCACGCACGGATGCAGGACAGCGGAGCTTGAAGCTTCTGCAGAGCTGTGCGACAACACATCCTCATCTGTCAGTTCGTCCGTAAGTCCCCGTCACGCTTTCTCTGCATATGCCTCCGTCTCCTTTTCTCTCTCTCTCAGTCACTGTATGGGGGTGATTGTACCTCTATTTACATTCAGTTTCCTACTCACATGACGCAACCTCTTTGTGTTCTCTCTCTTCTCACAGGACCCCTTGTGTGCTCTGCCTTCTTTGTCCTTGTGTGTGGTGTCTCCATGGGGTAGGCGTGAAGGGCCGAAGAAATGAATGGATGGATGTATGAATGACTGGATGCAGGCTGGGAGCTCCAGACGTTCTTCGGAGCCTGGAGTCTGCGCGTGTCCTTGCTGAGGTTCGTTCGTTGGTTTGTCTTATCATTCTTTCCCGCCTATTGTTCTGCTTCTGCAAGCTTGTCTGTCTGTCTGTCTGTCTGTCTGTTTGCATTTCCTCTCCGGGTCTACTCGGCGCTTTCCCTTTGATGGATCGATCGATCCTTCATTCCCTTCGCAGTATTGATAGCCGGATAGACGATGTGGAAGTTTGCCTCTCTCGTTTTGCTTCTTCGGTGTTCTTCCAGCTGCGTGACAAGCCTTCTTGTGTCTTCTTTTCCTCATTCCGCTTCGCGTGCGTGCTTTTTGAAGAAGCCCTCACGAATGTTTGACTACCTCCATCCATCTTTGAGTACCTACCTGCAGGTGCACAACAAGGATGAAGAGGTGGGGGCGCTGAAGAGGAAGCTGGACGACGTTGAGGTGAGTGAGTGAGTGCGTGAGTGCTGTCACTTTGTGTCCGTGTATATGCGTGTGTGAGAGTGTGTCTCTGTGTCTGTGTATGTGCGTGTGCGTCTGTGCGTGCGAGAGATAGGCAACAAAAGAGGGAGAGGGAGCGGGAGGGAGAAAAAACAGAGGAGTCGCTCTGCGTTTGTACTTGTGTGAGCGTGAGAGAGGGAGAGAGAGAGAGTCTGTGTGCGTGAGTGAGTTTGTGTATCTGCCAAGGGACAGAGACGTGAATGGAAGCGACGACTGTGGGAAGTGGCGGCCGGTCATCGGGCTTTTCTGCATTGATTGAGGCGTAAGAGAGAAATGCGAGAAGAGAAGAGAAGAGAATTGATTTGACCAGCTGTTTTTCTCTCTCTTCCACTGAATCCTCCTTTCCACTGGTCTTTCGTTTCGCAGGATGGACGTCTCGACTGCGCGCGGGCAGTCAGCAAGGTGTTGTCCCCTCCAACACAGGGGGTCAAGGGGGCAGGAGGAGAAGGAGGCTCTCAGGGGCTTCTCTCCCCCTTCCCCCCTCCGTCCCGACGAATGTTACCTCGACTGAGAGAGGCCCTCAGCTTGGTCCTGCCTGTCCCCTCAGGCATAGAGGGCGAGGAAGCAGGAGGGAAACAAAGCAAAAGCAGACAGAGAGGGGGTGCTGCAAGTGTTGCGACTGCAGATGGTCTGGCAGTGGAGGTATCGGGGTCTGTTTCTGGAGGGAGGGCCTCGAGGGTGGAGGGGGGGGGGCGTGTTGACGTTGTGGGGTCCTTNCTCTTCCGCTTCCTCTGTATTGTTGGATGGTTCTGATGAGGGGGGGGTAGTGGGTCCTCTTTGTGCCCTTGTGAGGGAGGGGGGCGAAGATGCCGTCCTCCGTCTGGTCAAAAAAGTGTTCAGACAGGTGAGGGCGGAAGAGAAAGAGAAAGAAAAAGGAGCCACGAGTGGATCTGGGAGTGGTGGCAAGAAGGCAGATGGAGACCTTGTTATGGGAGAATGGGGGGACGTGGAAATGGGAGAGGAGGACGAGGATGAAGAAGAAGAAGCGGATGAAGAGGAAGATGATGAAGAAGATGATGAAGAACAAGAAGAAGAAGAAGAGCAAGGAGAGAAGGAAGGAGCAGGGGAAGAAGAAGAGTCAAGTGACGAAGATGAAGAAGAGGAAGAGGAAGTCGACGAAGGAATGGCAGTGGACAGAGGGGCATTTAAGAAAGCCAGCACTACCGCCAAGCAGCAGCAGCAGTCTTCCTATGGACTGTCCACATCAAAGAAAGCCAAACAGAAGGAAACAACAGAGGGGGGTGATCAGGATCAGGATGAGGATGAAGAAGATGAGGAGGAAGAGGGGGAGGGCGAGGAGGAGGACGACGAAGAGAGTGAAGAAGGTGAAGATGAAGAAGCGGGGTCCGATGAAGACGGGGAGGAAGACGACGACGAAGATGAAGATGAAGAGGATGAAGAAGATGAAGAGGAGGAGGGACCAGAAATTCACGAAATTGATTAGTCGTACCCAGTAGTCGTACCCGTAACTCAGATTGGAACTCAGAGGAAAACTGAGCTGAGCCGTCGATACCCCAGTGATTGATATGCAGTCACTGCATTACAGTGTTTCATATTTTTAAAGCGAGTTTGAGTGAGACGGCTTGCATGAATATCAAATTTCAACTCATCATGGTTAACAAATGTTAATAATTAAGATATGATCCTTCAAATATCTTTATATACTAGATTACTGAGTATCCTAGGATCAGGTTAGGATTTATTAGGATTTATATGTATAAGTTCCCGCTTGGGTTTCCGCGCGGTCTACTGTCGGATGCTAGGTCGGATGTCCATTGACAGTGCTTTTAACAATTATTGATTGGTCTCCTATAATTTTTATCAGTATTAGATTTTTTAAAACTAGTTTTCAAAGGATTATTTAAATTTTTGTACATCCTTCTTCCTAGCCTTCTTCTTAAATTAGGATGAAATAGAATACGATTTATGTTTTGGCTGCTCTCGAGGTCTAATATCTAGAAAAGGCGTACACCATGAATTATAAACAGTACGTATAAACAGTAAATCTAGACGTGAATTCCTTTATTTTTTTTAATTTGTTCTAAATTTTTATAACAATCACCCTAGGCGACGCACAGTGATAAAAAAAAGAAGAAAAATCTTAAAAAGCCTAATCTTTTTTATTTTTTTTATTATCATTTTATTGGAAGTGCCAAATATATAATAAAAACACATCTAACTACAAAACCTACCTTTGCTAAGTTTGCTTGAACTTTTGACTGCCAGACTAAAAAAAAAAAAAAATTTTTTTTGACATATCTATTCTTTTTTTTTTTTTAACCACTGTGCGTCGCCTAGCAATCACCCGCCTTAAAATTCATTATCATAACATAGTGAGGCGAGCCACGGGACCGGCCAATCCCGGGGTGAGCCGAACTAACGCGCACCGCCGCCACACGGGACGCCCGCAGCTCAGAGACCAACACACGCACGCAGGCTCATGGAGGCGCCGCCATGCCAGTCTGTATTAGAAGAGAATTAAATAAAATAGAAATAAAATGGAATTAATTCAGTCAGTTGCGTATAGCCTGGATTGAGTAAACAACAGTTGCTTGCAAAGCTTCTAGAAGCAGTTTGGAAGTGAACCTTGAACTGACAGATTTTCTATAGTAGAGATCTAACCTAATTAAGTGCGCTCACTTAGAAAAAGAGGAGGCACCTCGTTACGTGGTAGCACAGAGCCTAGTTGATCTCTCCAGGACCTCTGTTGCTCGGTCTGATCCTGTAATAGTCATCTTCTTTCTTGGCAAGTGAATTCTTTTCTTCTCCCAAGACTCTCTCTCGATGGAGCAGGTTCTGCAGCAATTGCTGGAGGGGCAGCAATTCATGCAGCAGCAGATGATCCAGGTGTGGCAGACGCAACAACTTCAGCAACAACAGGGTCCTAGGGGTCACGGGGGTCAGAAAAATTTCTACGGAGGTCAGGGACACATGCACAACCTAAAGAGCGGGGTGCAGCAGCACTACAGCAGTTCGGTGTAGGGGCAGTGGGAGAATCCAGTCATCCCGCAGGGGCTTACGCCTCCCCTTGGACTGTACCCACCACTGCAGTTCCAAGGAAACCTTCCCCAGTAGTCACAGCGCCAGCAGTAGAATGCACCCCCGAGAGGGATGTACTCTACGAGTGGGGGCAGGACAGGCAGGAGGGGGAAATTGATCACCTTCCACGGCACAGCGAATGGCATCCCGATCCGTGCCCTTTGGGATCCAGGAGTGGACTCCATTTATGTGAGCAAGAGAGTCGTTAAGGCTGGGGAGTTCCGTTTGTCCACTTTGGAGCCCTCCATGTACAAAGGGGGCATCCGTCTCGATGGTGCGCAGGCTCTTTCGACTACTGTCCAATGGGAGGCGCCTGATATCGATCTGAAAATTCAGGACTTCGCAGCCCCCCTGACCATAACTGTACTCGATCTGGACGAGGATTATGATGTGGTCCTGGGGATGCCCTTCTGTGAGACCTTCAAACCCCTTCCCGATTTCGAAGCGAAGTCTCTCTTCATCGCTACAGATCGTTCTCCCTCCGGGTCGCAGTTCATACTGTATGACTCGGAAGTCTACCACATCCCGGGGGCCGAGCCTGAGCCCCTGACCCGCAGAGAGATCCGTAGGCTTTCCAAGAAGGAATCTACCACCTTCCAGTGCTACCGTCTTAAGGTCCGCCCTCTTCCCTCCGTTTCCTCCCCCCTGGAGGTCAACCGAATCCAAGGAGCCACGATACAGAAGCCCCCGCCTCTCTCGTCTTTCCCGCCTAATCACCCGGTCAATTCGGATGATTACACAGATTTCCGCAGGGAGGTGCAGGAGGAGGGAATGAGGCCGGGGATGAGAAATGTTCTGGAGAAGTATTTCAGCATCTTCCTGAATGAGATTCCCACCCTCCCGCCCAAGAGGGAAGTCGAGTGTCATATCAAACTCGAGCCAGGTCACCGCCCCCCTGCTCAAGCTCCGTATAGGCTCACCTACGGACAGCTCGATGAGCTCCGAAAACAGTTGGAGTCATACTTGGCCAAGGGTCAGATCTGCCCTTCCAACTCCCCGTTTGCTGCCCCTGTCCTTTTTGTCACGAAGGCTGACAGCACTCAGCATATGCATATTGATTACACGCAGCTGAACAAGATCTGTGTGAGGGACAGATATCCCCTGCCGCATCCGGATGACTTGATTTCCCACCTGCATGGGGCCAAGTACTTCTCGTCTCTCGACTTGAGACAGTATTTCCATCAGATCCGGGTGGCAGAGGGCGACGAGGAGAAGACTGCTTTCGTAACAAGGTACGGTACGTTTGAGTGGCTGGTTATGCCGTTTGGTTACTGCAATGCGCCTGGTATCAGCATGCGTATGATCAATAAGACATTGCGCCCTTTGTTAGAC
>JAHBMJ010003279.1:0-11873 GCA_018398765.1 Chromera velia | reverse complement strand
GAAGATTGTCAACTAAGCATAGCAAAGCAGTTTTGCAAAGAAATCTTTTTGAAAGAACGCGATCGGTCTATGTGGCCTTAAAAAGTGCACAGCCATACCCCAGAGCACTGACGTGCCTATACGCGCCTGTGCATTGAGACAGATGAACACTCTGACGGCTTCTCACGGAGCTTCGACCACACAGTGTAACCCCCCCTTTGTCCAGTCAGCAGCAGGGGCCTGCCACTGTTGAAAGTTCGCAATGTCAGGTCTCGACCTGCCGCTCCCCCTCCCCTCCCCAACACCCTCCCCTGCCCCGGCACCTACCCCCTTCTGAAGTGACTGGTCCTGCTGACCCAGAGACGGATAGATAGAAGTCCCCCCCCCCATCTCACTCACTCCGAGCAACCCCCCCCCCTTCTCCCCCCCCTGCACGAGGACCTTGTGACTCCACCCCCCGCCTGCATGGAGTGTCCCTGACGTCCCCCTCCGGAGCTTTGAGTTCTCCCTCAAACTGCGGGCCACCTCCTTCAGCTCACGGGGAAGGGGGGGGTTGCGAGCCAGGGCGGTGGACAGCGAGGGACATTGACCGAGGGCGGTCTGCAGAGAGAGGAGCGAAGGGAAGGAGGAAAGGGAGCGAAAGGCTCTCATACACAGAATTAAATCCATGAATGGATTCATTCATCCATACCTGGGGCTGAAGCGGGTCCTTCTGGGCAATTGAGATGCAAGACTCGAAAGCGGTAGGATGGAAGTTGATGTAGATACCAATGAGTGCGTGGGAAGGTACGTACTACCGGGGAAGAAACACAAAGCAAGGCAGGAGTAGGTAGAAGGACAAACAAAAAACAGAGAAAGGGCAGAGAGAATCACGAAGACAGCGACAGTACAGAAGAATGGAAGAATACGGGGCAGACAGACAAAAGAAGGTATGCAGAGAGAAGACAAGACGGCGTCTGGAGAGAGAGGAATGCGGAGAGAACTCGTTCAAAAAGGAAAAGCACGGCGACGACGAGAAAGCAGAAAGCCGAATCGTGCGGAAAGCAAGTCTGTCCTGGTTGACACAGGGCAGTTGTGGAAAAAAGCCTCAACGAGGGCGCACGAGGAGAGCTTTACCAAAGTGTGAGAGAGACTCGGCAGCACATGCAGATGCCATGGGATGCACTTAGACACGCAGCTTATACTATCAACCGACCTGTGCCGACTCGACGGCCTGATGGAGGTCTGCAAGTTCAAACGAGAGCCAGTGGATGTCAGACAGCGCATCCTTGTAAAGAAGTCTCCTTCGTCTCTTGAAGCAACATCTGAACAGCCAGAGACGGGTGATTGCCGTCTGCACACACTTCTTGAACACCTCAATGCCCTCCCTGCATCTGACGATGCGGCTCTGTAGCCCCACCAGCTGGCGAGTGCACACGTCAGAAAACCGCATGATCATCAGCGGGTACCCTGCAGCGCACTCGCGGAGCTGCTGGAACCGCTGACGATCTGCACGCACGCGCAGAGCCGCAGCAACAGCCCCTGTGGCACCCCGAGTTCCCTTTTCAACGGACTTCCTCTTCCCACCTCGCTCTGTCTCCCTTTCCCTTTCCCTCGGCGGGGCAGGAGAGAGTCCCTGTCCCCTTTTCCCGCTTCTGTTTGCGTCTCCGAGAGTCGCTGACAGAGACGGCGTTTCCATGTCGGTGGTCGAAGTGGACGTTCGGGTCACATCGGAGTCGTTGGCCTCTCTATCCCCCCACTCCCTCTCTCTCTCCCTGTCTCTCTTTGTTTGACCATCAAGAGAGGGGGCGGGGACGAGCGCGCCCCTGGCAGTGAGAAGAACGAAGAGGTCGTGCAGCTCTAAGAGTTTGCTCTCGGTGGCCTGAGCAGCTGGGAGAACCTTGAGATCGAACTCTCTGCAGACATGAACGAACGAAGTAAGAAAGGATGAAGGGAACGAGGGATTGACGAGACAGATCAGAGGAAGCGAGAGCTGCAGACAGATGAAGAGGAACGAGGGGAAAAACGAGGACGGGAGAAAGAAGGGTCTTCCTTTTGGGGTCGCCTCGCTTTTCCTGCTGTCGTCCTCATCGACAGCAAAATGAGTTCATGAGGGATACAAATGGACATGGAAAAAAAGAACGAGGGAAAAGAAGAAAAGAACAGGGGAGAGAGGCGAACTTAGAAAGAGGTTGGACTACGAGGAACTCTTGGTTCCAGTCCGGGAAGAAAGGACAAACCTTAGAGAGTTGACGATGGCACCCCAGTCGTCGCACACTCTGTCAGCACCGTCGACAATTTCGGGATCATCAGAAAAGCGATCCGAAAAGCACACGACCCTGCACGTGCAAAGACAACAGAGACGAAGAGTTTGTGCTTTCCTTCAACTGAGACGGCGATGTTTCCTAAGTTTTCTCGGTGAGAAGGTCCTTCCCTTCTCCTCCTACTTGCACGAAATTGAGAGCTGACCAGTCAAGGCATCTCTCTGCCGCCACAACCCTCCCACAGATGGACACACACTCCAGCATCACATCTGCAAACTTCATCAGGTCCCCTCCCTCATCTATGGAGTGATGGAAGCGAACATCGCGACCGTCACTTTCCCCAACACCAGAACCCAGACCAGACATCGCGTCGTCGTTGTCTTAGAGAGAACCAATGAAAGACAACTCACAGAAGGTTTCAGTCAGGGAACGAGAACACTGCTGAATCTACGGGACGTCATGCAGAAAAACGTACAGACTGATGGAATTTTAAATTTCCTCAACTGGAGTTCTCATCACATTGCACAGCACCAGCAATTGTCTCAAAAACTGAGAGCTTATGGACTCACTCCTCTCAGTTTCCACTTTGCATGATGTTCCATGGCTCCTCGGCTCTGTGCCGCAACCTCTTGACATCTCTTGACTTAAGAGGACTCAGACACGGGCAACAGGCAGAGATCGCATGCACGTATACGCGTACGTCATCGTACGTCTCTCTGGTAGCATGCAATTTGCTGGCTTGTTGGGCTCTTACATTTAAGCATGCCACCGGTGCACTCCGTGCGAATGGCCCCGCCGGGCCCGCACGAAAATTATAAGCCGACGCGCCCGCGCGCGTCAGAACTCAGGTCAGACACTTAATTTTTTTAAGGATTTCACAACGGATGACTGTCAGAATGAGAAGTGTATACTCAGCTCAACTGTACACAGAGCGTTGCATAAATCTTAATTTCAGTGTGAACAGCCACTGACTTTCGAGCGTGTGACGGAATTCTTCTTCAGGACACATCTGTCTCTCTCCTCGTGGCCGGTACTTCTGAGCTTTCCAACCTCCGCAACAGTTGTTTGACAATGAGCGCTGCGCAGTTGCAGCGGTGCCGCGAGTACCAGGCATTACAGGATGAATTACACAACTTTGAAACAGGTGTTGGAGAGGTCAAGTTTCCACGTGTCCTTGTCATGGGAACTCAGTCTGCGGGGAAGACGAGCATGGTTGAGTTTCTCTCTGGTATGCGAATCGGATACAGCGCGGTTGACACTGCAACGCGTTGTCCTGTCCACTACAAGAACCATTACATCGCTGAAGCCACGACACGGATCCATATTCAGAACGTACTGCAGAGAAACCTCGATGCTGACTTAGGCACGCTGAGAAGCATCCAACCCTCGGAGATTCACCTCAACTCCACTGCTCAAGTCGCTCAGGCACTTCACGTTCACATGAAGATCACCGAGAAGGTGTCGCCGAGCGGGTTCTCGACAGACGAGGTCGTTGTTGAGATTTGGAGCAACCTGAGCAACGACGTCAGCTTCGTTGACCTTCCTGGGCTCATCACCGCCCCGCGCAACGACAGGGAAATTGAGGCGGCGAAGGCCATCCAGCTGCTCAACGCCAAAGTGTGTCGCAGCAAGTGGGATGTCATCGTTGCCGTCATCAAGTGCACAGAGAGCCCCGAAACGCTCAGCGACAGGGACCATGTTGCGAGGGTCTTTGAAGACCCTGAACTGGCCGTGGAGGAAAGGCCCTACCCTGGTTGGAAAAGGGCGTGCCCGATGGTCGTGAACAAGACAGACACGCTGAAACACCATATCACAACCGTCCAAGATGCGAACACGTTCTTTGCCCATGCCCGCCGGCGTGGTGACTTTTCCTACATGTTCTGCACCCTGAATCCAGGGGGGCAGCTCTTCCACGGCAACGACGGTCGACCACTGCCCGCCCAGCAGGCCAACGAGAAGCTGCGCAACCTCCAGCAGATCGAGAGGCAGTGCTACGACGAGTGGATCCGAGGCCTCATTGTGGAGCAGCCGGGGCAGGTGTTCAATGAGCAGAACTGGGAGATGCTCGGAGTGGAACATGTACTCCCTGCTATTCTCCATCGGTGAACCACACGAGTCAACGAAGCTCTCCTGCCGATCCAACAAGCGCTGGAAGCCGAGATCGAGAGACTGAAGCGGTGTCGTCTGGGCTGCCAGGAAGAGCTGAAGACTGCCAATCCCGAAGCACGGAGACAGATGTGGGAAGAATTCATCGTCATGTTCAGGGCCCATATCATTGCGCTGATGAAAGGCAACGACGTCAGTTGGGCACCCAGCCAGACAAGCACCTAGTCAGCATCAGCAGCCTGACAGGAATTGAGCAAGGCACCGACAGAGCCAGTTGACCAGTCATTCCATAAGCGAGACAGATATACTTAGTGCCACTCAGGCAGCCACTCAGTGATTCACCCAATCAGTCAGCCAGGGAGTTGGGCGGTCTGTGAGTCAGCCAGTCAGTGGGAATCGATTGATTTCAGCCTCCGATCTTTCATCAGAGTCTCCATGGTTCTCCGCTAGCTTGATGGTTTTCAATTGAAGATAAATTTGTTGTCCTTTTGCAACTCTTTTTCCCGTTGCAGGTCACTGCCTGCAGTCTCAAGCGCCCGAATGAGACGTATTTGTACCACCGTTCCGAGTCCATCCGCACGTGCGAGGAGACGCTGACCGACACGGAGTCGGAGATCGACTGGCCGATGTACCTCTCCCTTGACAGACTTCGGTCCGACGACCACCTCGGGACCGCTGGGCAGTCCCTGGGAGAGGAACTGGACATTCGCATGCTGGGTGATAGCGAGCTGAAGCGCCTGAGCATGATCTTCCAGTACATGTTGCTTGCCTCTGACATGAATAACTGGACGGATGAGCAGATCCGCGCAACTGGAGGGTCAGTGCAACGTCCCGTGCTTTTCCGACTTTCTCAATATGTCTCTGAATGGCTTCTTTGTTCCTTTTTGGGAGGAATACAACACAAAAGCAAGGCGGTCCGCAGGAGATGGAAAGCAGGCAGACAGAGGGAGGTGGGGGAACTTCCCGGGCAGGAAGGCACTCAGGGTCGGGAGAAGAAAGAGAAAGAGTCAGGAGAATAGAAAGAAGAAGTGTGATGGAGGATGACGGAGCTTTCAAGAAAGCATGGAAACCGAAGAAGCGCCGGAGCAGAAAAAGTAGAGGGTGACAAAAAGAAAAGCAGGTGGCAAAGGGACGAGGACAAGTGGCCAGACAGGCAACAAGGAACTAAAGAAGCAGAACGAACAGGAGGAGAGATAAATTGCGGACAGGATGGAATACAAATAAGATAGGAACAAAGGCCGAAGGGATGCAATGTCAAGTTGGCGCAATATCGGTAGAAGGGAGGGGAAAATCTGGGACGGAAGAGCGAATTTACCTCAGCACTTTTGGCTTCGTTCGACCGTAGTATAGTACGAAGATTCTCGTGTACCTTCCCTTTCCCTCTCCTGCGCGCCCCCCCTTCCGTTTCCCTTCCCTCCTATACCTCGTCCCCTGTGCCCCCCTCCCCTCCTTGTGAATCTTGCAGAGGCCTTGCAGGTCGGGGAGGGTTCGATGCCGAGGGCTGCGTTTCCACCATGGCCCGCTACAACCTGAACTCAGCATGGAACGGCACTGCCTGGTTCGAGGCTGTCGTTGCAAAGTCCATCCGCTACAACGCCGAGACCTTGCTGACTTTCCTCCTCAGGGATGGCAGCAAGTTCCAGCCCCTGGCAGGCCTTCGAAACTTGCGTGTCAAGTTTGCAGAGGCCTATGCACAGGTCGCAGAGAGCAAGCTCCATGGCCTGCTGGAACACTTCGAGGCGACTGTCGCCAACGCGCTCCGATATCTTCCGGTCGACACCGTCTGCAAGGACATCATGCTCATGACCTCTCTGCCACTCCAGGACCTCACGCTCACTGAGGGCCCCATGTCGCCAACAGTCCTGCCGGATGAGGACGGAGACGAGAGGCCAACAGAGAGAGGTGTTTACCCAGTCTCCCGTCGACTGGATCAGGCTACCGAGCAGCATTTGCGTTTCGCGCAGAAAAAGGCCGCGATGACCGCTGTGCAGTCCTATTTCTTGCCAAAGGGCAAAACGTTCAACTGCGCAGACATTGTGGAGGCCGACCTGACCTGCATCCGGCCGCAGACCTGGCACAACCCGGACTACCACTACCTCCGCAACAACGCCCATGCCCTCTACATTTCCGTCACCCAGAAGCTTTGCTTCATCTTCGACAGCTGCGTTCAGGTCAGAAGGAACACGGGCCGTTGAGCTGCCCGGCTCTCGCTTCCGGGGCTGCACGTTGACCTTGCTCAACAAGGTTTTTCATTTGACCCTGCCCCTGCTGCTCCCACTTGTTGATCTGCCATTCCACACGCTCCATTTGCTGCGGCTGATTACCCGCACTACGGAATGCATGTCCAAATTGAAACATCCCCTTGTTCTCCCCTCACTTGGCCTCTTGCGAGCAGGCCCGATACCGTGAATGGGTGATCAACGACGAGGAGAGCGACCTCACCTACAAGGTCAAGGAGCTCCTGGGTACAGTGTCGGACCCCGACCTTTACGATTCCGAGCGCTCTCGAAATCCTGACACTGTGAAGCAGGAGATCAACCAGATCGGAAGAGAAATCGAACGCTGGGAGGCTATGCGCATGGCTGTCCTCCAGGCACGTACCTCGACGTCCACCGGCACGGGTGCCGTCGAGGAGCCCCCTGCCACTCCGGCTGCCCAGGGTCAGAACGCGCAGGCCCCTCCCCAGGTTCCCCGAGTCCCAGCAGCGGCGGCTGCTGCTGCCGCCCCTGCTGCGCCCCGGCAACCTCCTGCATGAGGACAGTCTCGCATCCACCTGCCTCCGATCGATCTTCTCTGAGCACAGGCAGGTCGAAGCAAGCCATCTTGAAAGTACACTTCCACGCAATGAAGCGAGCTCTCTTTGCCTGATGTGCCTCTTAGAGGATGCTTGACTTCATTCGCAAACTCCCTGGCAGCTTTGTACCCCGCATTCAGACACAGACTTCCGTTCGCCACGGGCGTCCACAGTGGCCCTTCCGGATCGATTTTGGCTTGGCTAATCCACGGACCACTTCTCTGTCTGTCTGCTTGTCTGTCTTTGCTTTTTCCTTTCCCTCACACCGATCGCTGCTTTACTGCCATGTGATCGGCAGTTGTCTTTGGCATCTTCTGCTTCACAATCTCTGTCCCTCTCCCTCTTTCCCTCTCTCTCTCTTTATCTCTCTCTCCGTGCGCCTTGGTCTACATTCCTGTTTATGCGAAGAAAGAGAAGAATTAAGGCACATTCATGATTCCTGCATGTTGGTCTGTAAGTGTTCATGAGCGCCGGACCTCCGGTAAGAGTGACCGAGCCGGGGTCTGTCGCAAGACTGCCTGCATAGCTGGCAACAAAAGATCGGCAGTGGTCTGTCTATTTCAAATGAATGACCAGTAAAAAGAAACAATTGAAATCCGCTTAACTGAACAAGCAGCGATTTTCGCGCGACGGGCGTCGCAAGATGAGCGTTGAGCTCCACTTCTGTCGTCCTCTGTGACCGCCCACTGCTTACAAGGGATCCAAGAGACGTTCTCCACAGTAACTTCCATGCATCCGTCAGAAGTGTCGACATGCAGTGTTGGACTTGCTAGATAGCTTCTCGCATTGCTAATCTGGAACCCCCTTTTGTCACCTGTCTGGCTTCCTGCCTGTCTATCGGTCTGTTCATGCTTGCTTTTTCTCCTCTCCTCTCTATTATCGACGTGCCGGCTCCTCGTTTGTGGAGTTAGGGCAGACAAATGGTCTCTCTCTCTTTCCCTCTCTCTCTCTTTATCTCTCTCTCCGTGCGCCTTGGTCTACATTCCTCTCTATTGTCGGCGTGCCAGCTCCTCAACGGGTCCTTGTTTGCGGTCCAAATTGCGGAGCTGGTGCATATAATTCTTCAATGCCAGCTTCAATGGCTTGCACGCCGACCGCGGGTCTTACAACGCATCTAGCTACAGGCCGGGGCATCTTCCCGTCTGTCTGAATTAATTCTAAAACTCACAAAAAAACTAAGCAAAAACGATGAGTCAGCCATACAGTGCACCGAGCAGTGCGCACGCTTCCTAGCACGTTTGACGTTTCCAAGCGCTCTGTAATATCTATCTATCTATCTAGCGATCTATCCTAGCGATCTATCATTCTAGCCATATACAGCCTGTAATGACCATTTCTACCAGTTTTTCTATAACTCTAGAAATCCGGTGGAATTTGCTGTGGAAATCAAAGGGAATAAAATTAATTATGTCAAAAATTAATAAAAATTATGTACTTAATTTGAAATCGGAGCCTTATTCAGGGAAAAATTGGGGTCCAAAATGTTTAGTGCTGGATTCAAATTAAGTAAAAGAAAAATAATGAAGCTACATAGGTTCTACATAGTAGAGTTTGAGAAACAGTTAATTTTTAAGCTAGTTTTTAAGAATGTTAGATTGTTAATGATTTTCCTGGCTGCAAGCCTGAGGTCTTAGGGGGTCTTTCAATGCAGGGCACTGAAGCTTGATGTTGAGCTTGATTTTCCCCTAACAGGCTCCAGCTGAGCCTAGCAATCTTATCAAACTTGAAGTGAACCGTTGTGTGACCGTTTAAATTCAATTACAGATATAACCCTAGATACAACCCCCAAAATACTCTCAAACTTAGTTTCACCGGCACTTTGCAATGAGTCTGTATAAGTTTGCATTAATTACAAAGAATACAGAGCGCACAACGCGTTGCGGGTGCAACAGGGAGGGGCACTTCAGATAGTGAGAAAAAAATGGAGGAAATGGTGTTGCTGTTGTGCACAATCCTGTCTAGAAGCGGTTCTAAAGCGCTAGCCGAGTGTTTCAAAAAGTTAGGTTCATCGTGTTGATCAGGCACTACTAGTAGATCAGGCAACTTGAAGTTGAGGTGAATCGATCCAATTGGTATGCAGGCTTCCTCATTCCCGTAGTTATCCCCCCTCCCCCCCCATGAATGTGTGCTCTAGGTTGTCTTCAAAGCTTTGGTAATGGCTTCACTGGCTTAGGTTTTGGCATCGCTATCATCATTATCATCAACCTAGTCATCAACTAGATCATCAATTAACAATTAATGTAAAAAATGTTAATGTTACTAATTCTTTTGTTATGCAAAAAAAGGGGCCCAAAAAGAGCGGATCTTCGACTCGGACCTAGACTCAGACTTCGAACAATAATTTGTAAGCATGCAGGAATCATGCGTTTTGATCAATTTATATTTAGTTTTAAAAGAACAAAAAAAAAAAACAGTAAAGTTCAAATTAGTATTCTAGTTACTATTCAACATTCAATTTATGATACATATACTATGAAAAGAGACTCAAATTTAAAAAGAAATATATAATGTTTTAAAAAGCTACTATAGTAATAAACTTAAAAAGTAGTGCTTCTTTAATGCTAGCTTTAATGCTACTAAGTTTGATTTTTGAAAATCTTTTGCGATATGCATGCAAGCCTTATAGGTCAATGATGAACCTAGTGATGAACATGCTCCACCGATGATGCAAGTACTTTCTAGTTAGAGTACTGTTTTGCTAAGGCTTACTGCCGTACGCCTAGTTGTGATTGAGGCGTGAATTACAGACAGGTGGACGGATCGATGAACAGTGCAACCGACCGAAGAAAAAATGGACAGAGAGGGAGGCCTGCAACAAAGAATCACATGCAGTGACCGCAGGGAGAGCTTTGCTCTCAGGTGCAAGCCAGTTGCTGTAAAGGATTCTATGCCCAACATCTGCTCAATATGTTCTCATCACATTTTCCCCTTTCCCTCGTTTTTCTCGTCTCGCCTTGTGGCAGACTTGCACAGTCCTTTTGTTCCTGATCCGGCCGTTTGAAGTGTGCACCGTCCATTGGATTTTGTCTTCAATGACATTCGAATGCAAGTTGATCCTCACGTCTCTAGCACCCATGCCTTACACCTCATACAAGACTTTTGAATTCGTTCCGCCTGCTTTCTTTCTCGTAGCTTTTCTTGTGAATTTCTTTTCCCTGATTTTGGCGGACACTGACAGAGACGTCAACCCTTTCCCTCTGTCATCCCCTTTGAAGGCCTGCATTCTAACGAGAGTCGTTCATCTAAGTACCTCCAGTCTTGTTCTGAACTGACGCTCCGTCAGCTCTCCCTCCCCTGAATCTTTCTCTCTTCCTTTCGGTCCCTCTCCCGCTCCCCCTCTCCCTCTCTGCGTCTGGGATGTTTGCAGCTTCTCCGTTTATCTTTCCAAATCTATGCTCTGTTTTCTGCGGGCATTGACACCTGTTTCCTCACTGGTGCTTATACAGGCACGTGCACGGCACTCTCGGTCGAGAAACGGCGCCTTTCAACTTCAATTCTCGTTTTCTTTCCTTTCTTCTTCATTTCTTGATCCACCCTTGTGTGAAGGCCTTCAAAAACTCGTAAAATGCATTAAGTACCATGGAGAGAAAACACATCATGCACAACGAGACTAGAGCATTCAGGGAGGGGGATCAGAAGCGTGAAACAAAAAGACAGAGCATGAGACAGGAATAGCAGGGTGAGAGAAAGATACTGCAAACAAATACGGCAGCAGCGCAATCAAGGCCTTTTTTCTTTCTTTTTCGTGGCCTTTCATGCATTCGATTTGTACCTGAAGCAATCATGCTGCTGGTATCTCTACTTTTCTTGTGGAGGCATGAAAGCATAGGGATTGCTTCCCTTGCCCTTGTCGCTTCCCTTTCTACTGAAGACGGTTGTTGTTCAGGTCAGTTCTCAGCACGAAGTCGGTGTCGACCCCAAAAATGACCGTCCATTGGATTTTGTGTTCAATAACATTCGCATGCAAGTTAATCCTCACGTCTCTATCACCCATGCCTTACACCTCATGCAAGACTTTTGAATTCGTTCCGCCTGCTTTCTTTCTCGTAGCTTTTCTTGTGAATTTCTTTCCCTTGATTTTGACGGACACTGGTAGGTGACGTCAACCCTTTCCCTCTGCCATCCCCTTTGAAGGCCTGCATTCTAACGAGAGTCGTTCATCTAAGTACCTCCAGCCTTGTTCTGAACTGACGCTCCGTCAGCTCTCCCTCCCCTGAATCTTTCTCTCTTCCTTTCGGTCCCTCTCCCGCTCCCCCCCTCCCTCTCTGCGTCTGGGATGTTTGCAGCTTCTCCGTTTATCTTTCCAAATCTATGCTCTGTTTTCTGCGGGCATTGACACCTGTTTCCTCACTGGTGCTTATACAGGCACGTGCACGGCACTCTCGGTCGAGAAACGGCGCCTTTCAACTTCAATTCTCGTTTTCTTTCCTTTCTTCTTCATTTCTTGATCCACCCTTGTGTGAAGGCCTTCAAAAACTCGTAAAATGCATTAAGTACCATGGAGAGAAAACACATCATGCACAACGAGACTAGAGCATTCAGGGAGGGGGATCAGAAGCGTGAAACAAAAAGACAGAGCATGAGACAGGAATAGCAGGGTGAGAGAAAGATACTGCAAACAAATACGGCAGCAGCGCAATCAAGGCCTTTTTTCTTTCTTTTTCGTGGCCTTTCATGCATTCGATTTGTACCTGAAGCAATCATGCTGCTGGTATCTCTACTTTTCTTGTGGAGGCATGAAAGCATAGGGA
>JAHBMJ010003278.1:0-11873 GCA_018398765.1 Chromera velia | reverse complement strand
GGGGGGGGGGGGGAGAGAGAGAGAGAGAGAGAGAGAGAGAGAGAGAGAAACAGAGAGAGAGAGAAGGACCAGACAAGACAAGACCAAAGGAAAAGGCAAACGAATGAAGTGGACCTGAGGGCGGCACCCAAAAAGAAAGAAAGAAACAAAGAAAGAAAGCAGTTCCCTTTCTTCAACATCAATCGATCGAATAAAAATGTTCCAGTGACAGGGACTGAGAGAGGCGACTCCGAGTGTCTCTGTTTCTTCATGTGAAACTTCATCTTCTCTCTCTCTCTCTCTCTCTCTCTCTCTCTCTCTCTCTCTGTCCTGTCCTGTCCCAAAAGACCCCCCACACGAAGTGACTGCACGCTCTTGGAGACTCCACTATTGAAGGACGCAGCGAGGTGACACGGACTGACCCAGCGACCTTCTCTCCGAAAGGAAAGAAACAAGCAAAGGGACAAACGAGACCGAGTAAATGAGAGAACGCACCAACCTGGCAGTGTGGAGAGCATCTGTGCGAGTTTGGAGAGGGAGGATTCGGAGAATTTGGCCCTTTTCAAAAGGCCATCAATCTCGTGTTGGTAGTTCTTGATGAGGGCTTCCATGTTCTCCAACTTCGTCTGCTCGTCTGCCTTCTTCAGCGTTTTAGTCTCCTCTGCGAGTTTCTTTCTGGACTCCAGAGACGTTTTCTTCATCGTCTCCAGCTCTGCCCTCACAGAGGAGAGGTCAGTGAGGGTTTGGGGGAGGTTGGCCCCCCTCCTGCAGGGATGGGATGGGAATAGAGGGGATCGAAGAGAAAGAAGAAAACAACACAGAAAGTGAGGTTCCAAGAGAAAGAAGAAGAGGGAAGGGAAGGGTCACTCATCGTCAGTTTCTGTGGAGGGAAGTTATGTAGAGAAAGGGGGCCAGGTTCGTGGTGACTGGTGGGAGAGGCCGGGAGACGGGGGATTGCGGAACAGGAGGACAAGAGGGAGGGAGAGTAAACACGGAAAGGAGCAGCACCGCTGGGATGAATTACACATTGAGAAGACACAAGCATGCTACCGTTTCGACACAGAGAAACAGAGCTGGAGTGGTATTACGAATACACAGGGTGGAACAGACTGCAAGTAGAGAGAAAGGAAAATCGGAGACGGCACTCTCCACAAGTACCGTAGACGCGCCTCACCATTTCTCAACAGCTTCTTCCATATTTCAGACCAGCAGAGAGTGTGTATCCTTCTCGTTCTGTTCCAATTTAGAAATGACACTTCTGTGTTACTTGGTGCGCCATCCACTGATCTCCAAGCTCCTCGGCTGACACACTGATGAACGACAGTATGAGAGGCCTAGGTAAGAGGCATGAACACAGAACAAATGAACCACGAAACGACTTGAGCACATACAGATGACGACCGGAAATGGCAGTCAACCTGTGGGTCTATTCTTCGAGAGTTGATGCGAGGTGCTTGGCTGATGATTCGATCATGACATTCACTCGCAGCATCTCGCAGCATGGGCCGGATGATCGATTCAAGAATATTCAAGATCGGCATGGCCTCGATCGCGCCGCCGCACTGCATGCATGCGCGTGCATGCATGAGCTATAGGTGTTGCGCCTATATATATATAGTGTTGTTCACATGCACGTTGCGTTGCAACATGCATATGCGTGCATGATGCATCGATCCTGAAAGCTTCTTGGTGAAATGATGTGTACTCACCTCCATTGAAGACGCATCCATTCGATCGACACAACGTACCGAATGTCAGAGAGCTAGCGAGAAACCAACAAGCGCTTCTTCTGACAGCAGTGTAACTCTCTCAGACTGTCGGTGCAGATTCGATCAATTTGACTGATCGTAGACGGCTCACGCAACACTTTGCCCCAGTTGTTAACGTTGCATCACACACTTGCATGAATTAAGCCATCTTCTTCAACTCCAGCATGGCAGACGGCGTGATCACAGAGTTTCGCTTCTTTTTGATTTCTCGTGCATCGTTCAAAGATGCTCTTAAGGCCGCTTCCAACGTGAACGAGGTGATGCAATGTTTCGAGTCGCACTGGCCAAAAACGGCAGCGAATCCCTGGAGGCTGTTGTTTGCCAATGTGGTAGATGATCGCTGCTTGCAAAAGAACAAAGCGCAGTCCTGGTGGGACAAACGCTCGTGCCACTGGGTTGTACCCGCTGCCAGGTCCGAGAAGAAAGTCTTAATTGGACGCCATCAAGACGGCAGGTGGAGACCATCTCAGAGAAGGGTTTCCGTCTCCCACCTTCGTGGAGTCCTCCCCCCCGAGTGCAGTAGAGAGGTGGCTGACAAACAGCACCTATCAGACTGTGAAAGAAGTGCTGAACTTTGTACTGCAGAAAGAGAAGTACAAGAGAGTCAGGGAGTACTTGAGGGGGGGGGGGAGGTACGAGGCTCTTGCCATCATGATTACAAGGATTTATGAGGCTGGGAAGACCTCAGGCCTGAGGCATCTGCTGCAGGAGGTCCTTTCTGTTGTTGAGGACGCTTGGAAGGCTCTGTCTTCTGAGCTCCAAGGCGTTCCGGATGGTCTTTTCTGTGCCTTGTTCAGCTTTATAGACCGAAAGTCGAACCAAGCCAGCGATGCCGTTGGGGGGCCGCCTGTGTACATGTCAAAGGGCTAGGTCAAAGGGGGTCAGGGCCCCTTGACTCGCTGGTGGTCAGCTGGGAGGGGCACCTGCTGATCAATGGGGCCTCTCTCTGACAATGCACAGCCTCATTGAAAAGATTGAGAAGGGAAAGGAAAGAGGGGGGGAAGCCCTGAAGGCTGCGTGGAGGTTTGTAAACCGAATGGCAGACCAACACCACCTCTTTGGCAGCACCGAAAGAGCTCTCGACGCCTATACAATAAAAAAAGAGAGGAGAGAGACGATTCAGGCCCCCTAAAAAAAGTATAAGAAGAGAGGAAAGTGCAGTACAAGAAGGAAATTCAGAACGCAGCAGCAACGACGGCCAACTCAGTGTTGGGGGGAGAGTGGGCAGGAAAAGTCGCAGAACCTGCAACAAAGTTTTCTCAAACTTTAAGACTCAAGGCGACTCAGATCAAATACATGGTAAGAAAGAGAGAGAGTAAGTGCGGTGACATACGTTTGTGAGTCTGGAGCGAGAGAACTAGAGCAAGAGAGAAAGAGAGAGTGAGTGCGGTGATGCATGTTTATGAGTCTGGAGCGAGAGAACTAGAGCAAGAGAGAAAGAGAAAGTGAGTGTGGTGATGTACGTTTGTGAGTCTAGAGCGAGAGAACTAGAGTAAAAGAGAAAGAGAGAGTGAGTGCGGTGATGCACATTAAACTTTGTGAGTCTGGAGCGAGAGAACTAGAGCAAGAGAGAAAGAGAAAGTGAGTGCAGTGACGTACGTCGTTTATGAGTCTGGAGCGAGAGAACTAGAGCAAGAGAGAAAAAGAGAGTGAGTGCGGTGATGCACGTTTGTGAGTCTGGAGCGAGAGAACTAGAGGAAGAGAGGTGTATTCTTTGGGTGAGTGCTGGGAGGTAGTGGGTGCATCAAATACTTTTTTGTCTTCTTGTTCTCTGCAGGAGAGGTCTGTCTTTGAGTGAAGTTTAGAGAAGGCCCTCCCACCAACTCACTTGTTCATAAGCCCAAAAAGGACAGCTCTGCGGGGTGGGGTAGGGGATCATTCGGCCTGGAGAAAGCCTGTGAAGGTTGCGCCACAGAAGCGTCTCCACATTGACGTAGCGAAAGTGATCTTTCTTCTCAGAAAGTCGGGGGGAGGGGTTTAGGGCAGAGCAGGAAGTCCTGTATAAGGCCCTCTTTCAAGAGAAATCCTTCACAGACTTTCTCCGAAGCAGAAAAGTGAGGATGTGTGATGATGAGTCCTTCAAGGACAACGAAGCTGCGATGACTAGAAAGGACCTTGCAGTTGCCTTCACACTTTGGTTTCGGAGGGGAAAAGACATTGACGCATATCTCTCAGGATCGCTACCCCAAAAAGATCTAGACTCCAACCTGGAGAACCTTATCACGATAATGTTCGGGTGGACTATCTCAATGCCCTCCACAGTCACTGAGAAGAAGAATCCCGCAACCAACAAAAAAGAGAAGAAAATCACCCACCATGCTTTACCTGACAAAACGAAAAATAATTTGCGGTGGCTCCCTGAAGTTGTTAAGACTCTTCTGAAGGTGATGGACCCTGCCGACATCCCTTCATGCATCTGGCTAATCCCATCCGGTGGTTTGACGATCAAAGCTTGCCTCAAATTTGTTACCAATTCCGACAGCTGGGGAGGAGACTGGGCATACTGGGTTGATGCCCTGCCCATACTTTTGAAACCCCCTCCCAGTCGCACCTACATCCCCTACCTGACAGTTTTTGAGGTGCTAGACCGGTTAGGAGAGCGACTGTGGGAGGATGCAAGTGAGTTACTGTAGCGTATGTACGTGAAGCTAAAAGGGATGGATTACAACCCTGTGGCAATGGTGGACATGGGGTTAATCACTGATCCCCAGGTTTGGCTGATACTCGGTGTGCCTCTAGGCCCTCATGGGTATACTCGAGAGCAAAAGCTCGAGACCGCCACTGCGCATCAGAGCCTGATGCACAACGTTCTGTGCAAGTGGGCTGAGGTCCCCGTTGCTCCCGACCCCGACTCTAATCTTCCTCTCCCCCAAATCAAAATTGCAGCCGCAGCAATGGAAGGAATGTGGGAGGGGGGAACATAATTCCGATAAGACCCTCGATACCTTGATGCAGGCAGCGACCGATACAAGGGACAGCGGAGACGCTGTTTTCGAAAGTCACGCGCTCGAGAACCTATCTCCTTTGCCACCAGAAGATGGGTCTTTCTGGTGAGATCAGAGAGAGTTAGTGCGGTAACGTACCTCTATGAGCCCAGAAATGGGGGGGGAGGGAAAGGGGGGAAAGGGGAGGGTGTTAGTGCGGCAACGCATCGATCGGTATAAGTCCAGAGATGGTAGGTGTTGGTATGGCAATGCATTTTCATGAGTCCAAAGATGGTGAGGAGGGGAAGGCGTTAGTACAGCGACGCATCTTCCTGAGCCCAGAAATGTTAGTGGCGGGAAAGGGGGGAAAAGAGAGGGTGTCAGTACGGTGACGCATCGACATGAGTCCAAAGATAGTAGGGAGGGGAAGAGACTCCTTGGAGTGCTCTTACGTTCGTTGGAAGGAAAGATAGAGAGAACTTTGAAGAGACTCAGAGATAGCAGTCTAGGCCAAAAGTTATTATCATGGAGTTTGGCCGCCGTTGAGGTCACTATCCTAAACTTTCTGCTCTGACTGTCTGTTTGTCTTCTTCTGTCCTTTTCCTTTCTGCCATCATCTGCCACGGTCGTACTACAGTGCCACCCCTTGGCCGCCTTTTCGTCCTTCTCCCGTAATTTCTCTCATGTTTTTTTGTTATATCCAGCATTAAAAAAAAAAAACAGTCAAATTGCGACACTGCACAGCCTCAGCCGGCTTAATACCGCTTGAACAAAGACAAAAGGGTTGATTGTCTTTTATTTTTGTTCAATAATTTAAAAATAATGTTCATTAATCATACTATTAGTTAATGATAGTAGTCATACTACTCTTCAATTTTTTTTGTATGACCTACTTTTAATCATTTTAAAGAATAATTTTATTTAATAAAAGTATTACAATACATGAATCATTAACTAAAGTAGAGGAGAGAGCACTTCATCTTCTTAACGATCGAAGTAGAATGTTTAAAAGATGCTTTCCAGGTCGACAGCTTTGCATCTGAAGAACTGTATGAAGATGCTGAAGACGAGGGGGAGAAGGAAGATGAGCAAGGTGATGATGCCGATGCAGCGGCCAGCCGTGAAAATGTGTTCAACCAAGAGCACGAGTCGATACCACGTGGGGCTGATACTCAAGTGGCTGCAGAATTATTTGACGAGAAAGAAAGGGTGGATGCAAGTCAATGTGAATTAAAAACAAGAAGACATGGTTAATTTTTTTAACAGACACAGCAAAGAGAAGAGAGAAAAGTCTAGTGACAGTGCAGTTGAACAAAGGAAAAAAAATCGGTTGGTCCATGTTCAACAAAGTCGATGATGGAATGGTGAAGACACTAGTAGAGACACTAGTAGAGACAAACGTACAATAACAACTAGGACTAGAACTAAGGTTGAAACTAGGGTTGAAAGATGTTTAAAACTTTGAGTTGAGTAATAAGTTTGCAAGGAAGTTAGTTTAAAAGTACTTTTAAAAGGTGTTCCTCTAGGTGCTCCTAGAGGTGCTCTAGGAAATCTTTCATAGAAAAAAAAAAAAATCTGGAAAGGTCTATTTTTTTTTTTTTTACTACTGTGCGTCGCCTAAGTTAGATCTGCCTGTCATGTATGGGGACGCGGCATGCATAAAAAAACCCTCAATCATCAATGCCATGATGATATCGGCAAAGCAACACAACTACCACTAGAACTACCATAGCATGGATTTTCCATTACAGTACTGCCAGTGAGTAGATGTATTTGAGATATGTTTCTATTACGTCCGCCTCACTTTTGTCCTTTCATGCCCTTATCAGTCATATATAGCTTTGAAGAATTTGAATTTCAGGAAGTAGACCTCCAGGGCACCTGGAACATTAATCCTTAGTAGTAGTAGTAGCCCATCTTATTTTTCAAAGTTCTAAAGTAGGTTGTAGAGTAGGTTCCAAATTTAGAATTGATTCGAACTAGCGAAAACTTTTACTGAAATATGGTTATATAATAACACTTCTATAACTAATCCTTATGACCGTGTGACAGTTGTATATATAGCCTAGTTTAAAAAGTCTAGAATGATGCTGATATTGAAAAAAAAAAATCAATCTTTTACTTTGCCAATGAAATTACTCAAGCATCAATCAAGCAGCGTCTTTTCGATTTTTGTCATATTTTCTCTTCGTTTCTGCTCGGCAGTCTCTCAGGCCTCCCCCCCTCGATGATCCCTCAGAGTCTCCTTCTTTCCTTGGAAATGACGAAGTGTGAGCAGAGATGTCATCGACAGTGTGCGACTGTGAGAGAAGGACTGCGAGGATGTTATCTCACATTAGACGGCAACGAAGACGGTGGGCAGATGGACACAGTGACTCCGAGACCTCGACAGCACACAGAGAAGAAGAAGTGGAAGTCGAGGGAGAAGGCTGAGGCACTCCTAAGCCATCGCAAGGCAGCGACAACTTGTATGCCATTTTTGTATTCTTCGGATCCCGGGCCCCCTCCTTACACATTTATTTTGTTTCAGCCGCAGGGATGCAGACGGATCGGCATGCTTAACCCCCCGTCTGTCCCCGTCAGGCACCCGCTTTCGATTCTAATCAGCTTTCTGACATTCACGAGAACAGTACACACTCAGTTTACACTCCATGCAATGCAGTTGCTGTCCCTTTTTTGCAGCCCCCCCACATGAAATGTTGTTGCAGAGCATTGGTTGGCGTTTCTTCACTTCTCTGAGTGAGGGCAGAAGCTTGAAGGTCCTGTCCCTGCCCGATCCACAAGGGGCCCCTCCCCCCTCAGACTCTGACTCCAAATCTCCCCCCTCTGCCAGCGGGCTCTGTGCAGAAGATCCAGCAGAAGGACAGAGACAGAGAGGGAGACAGAGACGAGGATCTGGAGGGGCAGCGTCGAGTTTGAGGGACAATTCCTGCCTGGAGGAGGAAGGGGCGAGAGAGGAAGCCACACCAGTACTGGGAGGGCAGAGGGGAGAAGAGGAAGAAGAGGAAGAAGCAAATTATACTGCCAACAAGAGAGTCCGACGAGGAGGAGCAATCAAGAGAATAGACAGAAGAGGAAGACGGCACACATATCATTGAGGATTCTGCACGATCACCCTGATTCCTTTCAGCGCTAGTGTAAGAATAATCGAGGGCAACACCGGCATGAGAAAACGAGAGGATGTGGTCACGCAAGAAGTCCGAGAGGGAGCTCAAACACATATCAGACAGGAGGGGAGGAGAAACATGGCAATCTGCAGAAGAAGAAAAGAATGCTTTCGAATCCGAATTTCTTTTCCCAACCCTGATTGGTGCCCTGCTGTCTTTCTTATGATCCCCTTCCACCGTTTTCCTTTCACAAGGACAACACGCAAACCATTCCCAAAGACAACGCTGTGCATAGGAGCGTTCTGAATTGAGTGAATGCAGACTGAGAGATGGAATTTTCTGAGGTGAGGGGGCCTCGAGGTAAAGAATGAGGAGGGCAAGATACAGATGCTGCACTTGTTTATCTTCATTTTCTTCCTCTGCCCCTAGAGTCTCGTCACATTCCACCTGCCCCGCTGTCTCCCACTCCCTTTCCATTTCCCTCAACACCCCCAACGTCTTTTTTCTCTCCTTTCCCCTCTCCATTTGTCTGGAAAGCTTCCGATTCCGAATACTCATCTCAATCGCCTTCATTTTCCACATCAGATTCAATCGGGTATTCATGAAATGGGTGTTACGATACACAGGGTCGTACAGAGCAGACTCGCACAGAGATCGGGCATCGGCAGCTGCATCTGCAGAAGCAAACGCGTCTCGTTCTGCCTTTCTTACTGCCCCCATCATTCCAAAAGCTTCAATCTTCCTCACCGCCCCACCCCACAGAGACACCACAAGTCGACCACCTTTCTTTTGATCTTCCATGTCCCTGAAGTGCCAGAACAACGCACGAAACCAAGGAGCAAAATCAACTTGCGCCTTCCCCTTACCCCCCAGGCCCTCAGACGCATTGAACCCTTCCACAACCTCCCTACACACCATCGCGGTACGCAAAAACCGTGTCAGTGCGTCAACTGTGGCGATCATTTTCGTGTCTCTCTTCAGATCGGTCTTGTCTTTCAGACGCTCAGCAGCTGATACAAAAAAAAACCTCACTCCCCTTTGGAAAGCAACACACCGAGACAACAACAAGCACGCAAGACGTTTATTCTCATTCACCCAAAGCGTTAAAATCTCAGCAGCAACAGTCCGACATTCATTTTCAAACCTCCACACCTCACTCAAAACCGCACGTTGAGTCGACGTCTCCGCCTCCAATCGGAGAAGAGTCGACTCTGCGTGGGGCAGAAGAAACCTCACACAGAACATCCACAGAATTGTCGAGAAGAGACCTTTCACACACAAAAGGTCGTCCAGTACTGACCTTGTCCTCTCGATCGGAAGCCGTGATTCGGCCTCTCGTTTGAGAGTTTCAACAAGGGACACTGCTGCACTCATGAGCTTCTGACGGTGGAAACGGGTCTTCTGCCAGCAGCTCTGAATTTTTAGCTCGGTGACCTCTCGGACCAGCTCTTCGTACTCCAGTTGTAGCTCGGCCTCTTTGCCTTTGCAGTCCTTAAACTTCTTAGCCAGTGTTCGCGTCTTCTCTTCCAACCTGCTCCTCGCCGAAGAAAACTCATCCCCCTCGATGCCCGTCAGACGGGCCCAGATGCTCTTGGTCGTCAGATGTGTCTGCAGCGCACGACAAAACTCCGACTCCAGCACCACTCTTTCGATGATCAGGGCAACGACGTTCTTTTGAATTTTGAGCTACCCGTCTCCGCCTCCATTTTTGGAGAGCAGAAACGAAGGAAATATCTCCAGCTTCTTTTTCTCTTCCACCAATCTCCATATGTCCGGACCACAGAAGAAGGTTTCTCGCCCCCCTCCATCCCCCCACTGGTACCAAAACTCCCCAGTCTTCACGTCGTAAACGATCCAACGATTCCCCCCCACGTTTTCGCAGAGGGTCAGCAGGAGACCCCAGCACCCCTTCAGCTGTGCCTCTTTCAAAGCACTCGACACAGTTTGCAACATCGGGGAGTGATTCCGTTTCGCCAGACGGAGTCACTCGCTCGTAGTGCAACTGATCGTTTTCTCCCGTCCTCACCGTCCACTCTCTGAAAGAAGTTGGGGGGGAAGGAGGAGGAAAACTAGAATCAGACATCTCTCCCTCGTCTTCAAGAAAGATCCGTCGCTCTATTGGTATACAATTTGACACTCAAATCGAGTCTCTTCAGTTCTGCTGTCCACAGAATTAAAGTTGGGCAAGCTGGAAGCGGTTTCGTAATGCCACATTAGTTGATCGGGGTGCCTCAAAGTTCTCAATGAATAACAAGGCATGGGAAGAAATCAGCAAGAACTTAGATGTGCTCAGTGTGTCAGATTGGCTAATCGGATTTTTTCTATGCGGCGTTCATCGGCGGCGTTCTGTATCGCGTATCGCGCTTAATTCTCAGCGGCTTTCTCAGCGGCTTCTGCGGCCGGCCCTGGAAAGAATTTGGCGAGGGGCACTTAGAAGAAGTCCGTTCGACGAGGTTCCTGAGTACCGTTCTTCCTCGCCTCAAGTCGCCTCTTCGCCTCCTCCTATCCTAGCCTCCGACCTCCTCCCATGTACATGTATAGTATGCTTAAGTGTGCTACCATTCAATCGGAGTCAATCCCTACCATTTTTTTCTAGAACCTTTTGTGGAATCTAGTGTAATATAGTGTTTACGCGAAGTAACACAGTTAACACAGAATAACACAAAATAACGCAAAACTATATAAAACAATACAAAAAGAAATTATAAATCTATTGCATCTCGCTACTTCTTGCCTTAATTAAGGCTTGATGCTAGGGAAAGTGAAAATAAGTTAAATTAAGTCACATAGTTAACAAAAAAAAAACTAACAATTAAAAAATTTTATATAGTGTGTCAGTATATGAATAACTAAACATCATTTTTTTTGTTAGTTAAAAACTTTTAATTATTTTAAAGTATCATGTTTTAAAGTTTGTTTCCTTTGGTAAAATTCAGAGAAATGTTATAAAATGGTCCTTTAATTTTACTTCATGAAGTTCACGTACGTATTCTTTAAAATATTTTTTACTTTGAATAATATTTCTGTGGCAGGTGCTTTACATAGTGGTTTTTCACGTCATTTCTGGTCATATTTGACCAAAATTTTCTCTTGCGTAAGCTCTAAAATCCATACGTCACCTGAGCGCTGACGGGCCCCCAGCTGTCTCTCTCAGTTCCGCTCACTGGATCTCGAAGATGGGGGCCGTCTTCTGCCACATCTCCTTGAAGAAGTCGTAGAACGAGGGGGACGCAGAGACCTGCATTGGATTGGGGACGCAACAAGGAAGGCAGAGAGAAATGAAGAGAGAAGGAGAAAGACAGAGAGAAAGATATTCAAATGTGAACCCGCTTCAGGTACTAAAAGGGATTCAAGAGAAGGAGTCAGAAAAAAAGGGAAGCCATTCAATCCGCGGCGCGGAAGGGGAATGAGATCGAGCCAACCACGGAAGACAAGTTCCAGACGCACAGTGACATACGAAAGCAGACAGAGTTCTTTGTTTTCTTTCTTGGGTGCTCAGACACTCAGAAAGGCAGATACAGACAGACAGCGTAAAAGCGAGACAGGAAAAGAGAAGACAGAGACAAAGAGACACACGGAAGAGCAAGAGAGAGGCCGGCAAAAACAAACGAACAGACAAGAAAGCAAGCAACCAAACAAACAGACCTTGTAGGGAGTCGGGTTGATGGGACGGAGGTGATCGTCTCTGCAGGCCTTCAACTGAGCGAGCACGCGCTCTCTGCTTTGCTGCAGGCAGGGACCCAGGGACGCAGATAGCAAGACAGACAGGGTAGCTGGGTCGACTTCTGGTACTTTGAAAAAAATGAGAGTCATCGTAACGATTGATTGATTGATTGATTGATCGACAAACAGACAGATACGTACACCCACCCAAAGTGACGGTCGCTTCCCCACGGCATGTCCCTTGTCCCACAAGAGGTCCAGCAGAGGCTCCACCTGCACTCACACAACACACCCACACACACATACACACACACACACACACATAGACGCACACACACACACATACATACATACACATACATATACACACACATACACACAGAGATAGATAGATAGATAGATAGATAGAGAGAGAGAGAGAGAGAGAGGGG
>JAHBMJ010003277.1:0-10000 GCA_018398765.1 Chromera velia | reverse complement strand
CGCTCCTCGAGTTAATGCAACCACGTCTTATTGTTCAGTTCATCACCCCTGTTGCGATTTAAACTTATCACAGCACATACGTTCTGGCTTTCGTTCCTCAATTATAGGTCCAGTGAAGAGAACAACGACCCTGATTCATTGACTTCATTTTATATGAGTCGAACAAGCTCCCCAGGAATGCTGGCTGCCATTGCAAGGCAACAGAGGGCTACAGAGAACCAGAGAGACTGGAATGAGACGGATGGAGATAGCAGAGTGACACTGGTAGGTCCGGCTTCGGTGCGTCCTCACCCCTTCGGCACGGTCCGGCTTCAGCGTCCTCGCCCTTTCGGCATGGTCCGGCTTCGGCGTCCCCGCCCCTTCAACACGGTCCGGCTTTGGCGGGCCCGCGCCTTCGGTGCGGTCCGGCTTCAGCGTCCCCACTCCTTCAACACGGTCTGGCGCCGGCAGGCCCGCGCCTTCGGTGCGGTCCGGCTTCGACGTCCCTACTCCTTCAATACGGTCTGGCACCGGCAGGCCCGCGCCTTCGGCGTGGTCCGGCTTTGGCGGTCGAAGCGCCGGAATCGGCGGGCCTAACGGATAGACCACTGACCAGCCTCTTGGGGGTATTTTAAACTATGATTTGATAGTGCAGGTTAGGCTAGATCTAAGTCTGAGTCAGGCTTGACTTACCGTTAAATAGGCCAAGAAAACCTACGTTAAAGCCTGATCGAGATGCTATTATCATGCTAGCTGAGCTGGATGTGTCAAGACTCAAAGATATACATCTATATATACATGTGAAGGTAGATGTGAACACTGTAATATTTGAAAAAGTGCGATGATTAACGGGCAAAACGTACGGGATTTCCGAGTCATCAACAATGGACAGAAGGATTGAGAACAGACCCAAAGAAAGGCACTCGATGATGCGAGTTCGTTTAACTTAGTTTACGGATATAGGGGGGTCACGTCGCTGTCACTCAACTCTTTACACGCTCCCCCAATGGACCCCCATGCAGACCTCTCTCTGTCTCATGCACGCCACCGATCAGAGTCTTGATCAGACCATGCCCTCGTCCTGCAACCAGTCGAGGACGTCCTGCTGTTGTTTTTGCTTTGCGTACTTGGCCACTTCCTTTCCGGTCATGGGACAGTTCTGCTGCTTCAGCCACCGGAGAAAGTCAAGTTGCCCGTATCTGCTTTCCAAAAGGGAGCAGGCAGGAAGGCAGGCACACAGAAAGGGGAGAGCAGAGGGGGTGAAGAAATTAATGCCAAAAACTGGAATGGCAGAAGCAGCTGCAAACCGAAGAGACTGACAGAGACAATTCGCTTTCCGTTCTCATCCCCGCATGTATCCAGCACGCCGGGCAAAAATCACAAGTACACCAGGCAGGCAGCTATTGAGACCATATTCTTCTTTCGCTGCTTTCGTTTCTTTTCTGATTTTTTTCTCTTTTTGCGAATATACGCAGGCACAAGAGCAAAACAAAACAAAAGAAAAGAAAAGAACAAGAAAGAAAGAAGGAAGGAAGAAAGGAAGAAAGGAAGGAAGCAAAGAAAGAAAGAAAGAAAGAAAGGGAAGGAAGGAAGGAAGGAAGGAAGGAAGGGAAAGAAGGAAGGAAGGAAGGAAGGAGGGAAGGAAGAGAGAAATAAATAAATAAATAAATAAAGAAAGAAAGAAAGAAAGAAAGAAGGAAGGAAGGAAGGAAGGAGGGAGGGAGGGAGGGAGGGAGGGAAGGAAGAGAGAAAGAAAGAAAGAAAGAAAGAAAGGAAGGAAGGGAGGAAGGAAGGAAGGAAGGGAAAGAAGGAAGGAAGGAAGGAAGGAAGGAGGGAGGGAGGGAGGGAAGGAAGAGAGAAAGAAAAGAAAGAAAGAAAGAAAGAAAGAAAAAAAGAAAGAAAGAAAGAAAGAAAGAAAAGAACGAACGAACGAACGAACGACAGACAGACAGACAGACAGACAGACAGACAGAAAGAAAGAAAGAAAGGAAGGAAGGAAGGGAGGAAGAAAGAAAGAAAGAAAGAACGAACGAACGAACGAAAGAAAGAAAAGAACGAACGAACGAAAGACAGACAGACAGACAGACAGACAGAAAGAAAGAAAGAAAGAAAGAAAGAAAGAAGGAAAGACTTATTGGTGAACAGGCAGGCCGGGTCACAAAGGCAGAAAAGAGGGAACAAGAGAACTCAACAACAAAGGAAGCGAGAAAGGAAAGTAGAAACCAAAACGAAGGTCCAGACACAAAGGAGCTCCAAAAAGACACACCCACGCGCGCCCGTCACACGAGCCTGACTACACGAAGACACACAGATGGAAGCCCCCCCCCCCCTTCCCGCGGGATCTTTTGCCTTGAAAAAGTTCCATTGCTGCCTTCTCCACCCACACAAAAATTCGCGAAGACCAGATGCTCGAAGAAAGTTGTCTACCAGCAGGAGCCATACAGAAACGACGGCAGAGAAGACACACACGCAAAAAAGCCAGGCGACGGACGGAGGTCCTCAGTAGGCCACTCAGATAAAGCCGGATCGAGAGAGAAATGAGGTTTCTACCTACCTACCGAGCTGCGTGATTCGCTGCTGTTTCTGAAAGAGCCACCCCCCTTTCTCTACAGAATTCGAGCAAGTCCTGAGCCTCGTAGTGCCCCCCTGCTGCTGCAGCCGCCATAAGGAACTGTCCCGGCGTCAGCTGCCCTACCACCTCCCCGAAATGGAGAGGGAACCAACTCTGCTTGAATCCCTTCAATGAAACCTGCAGGCAGACGTAGGAAGGGCATGGAGGTGTTGTGTTTCTAGCGTCCCTCCCACTCTTCTTTGTCTTCTGAAGAGATCCGGAAGTGAAGCACATAGCAAGGCGGCGTGAGGGGAAGGCAGCAGAAGATAAGGCAGACAAGAAGATGAGAAGCAAACACCGCTGAAGATAAGGGAAGACATGAAAAGCGAAGGGGGGAAAAGTAGGGGAGTAGAAAAGAGAAAGAGACGAGGAAATTTAAGAAAAGAATAGAGACGAAGAGAAAAGAAATGAAAAGACGAGAGAAAAAGAACATAAAACGAAGCGAGCAGAAGCCGAATAAGGGGTGCGCTCAAAGGAGTAGCTCTGATCAAAAGTTTCCAGTCAAGAAAACCGCACACTTCCTCCCAACAAAATCACACAGACACGTACTTACTCACTCCCACTCAGTCACGGTGTATTCTTAGATGAAGGCGGACGAGAAAAGGTCCGCGCACAAATTTTCTTTTGATGCCGGACGATGAAGCTCATTGCTCAGTATTCGAATGAGGAAAGAGAGAATGAACATATTCGACAGCAATTCACAGCCAAACACACAGACTTTGTATCTCTCACACACCTCGACACAGACACAGACAAACACACCGACACGCCGAAACAGACACTGACACACCCACCCACCCACACCCACACCTGCCCTCCCACACCCACGCACACACATACACACACACACACACACAGAGAGAGAGAGAGAGAGAGAGAGAGAGACAGAGAGTGGACTTCTGGACTTTGTGAATCTGCAGAGGAAAGGATTTGAATAGAAGAGAAATCTGAGGTCTCGTGCTCAAAAGACTCCTTTGTCGGGGCTTCAGCCCTGGGAAAAGGCCTTTCGGTCGCTGTTCTTCACTTCTTTTGTCCTCGTGTTTATGTGAGCTCAGGAGGTTAGAAATCAAGTTGTTCATCTGTTTGGTTGATTTCCGTTCATCTCTCCTGTGACTTCCCTAACCGACCGCCTGCCTGACTACCTGACTAACTGACTGACCCCTTTTTCATCGACAAGCCATTTGAGCAGGTCCAGCCGATTTGCCCTCGCAGCTCCCGACAGCAGTCCCATCGTCCGTCTCCACTCTTTGCTTTCTTCAGAGAACTGCTTCATGTCCCTCGCCAAGGGAAGCTGCCGCTTTTCAACCAACCACTTTACATCCTCCAAACTTCCGTTCTCCGCCGCGTCTCTCATCAAGCGATACGTCCTCATCGGATCCAGATTGTGGAAAGAGTGCAAGTCGCCATGCAGTTTCATCAGCTGCCGTACAAAATCAGCTGCTGGAAGGCCCATTAACCGGTGAAACTGCAGTGAACACACGGAAGAGCAACAACAGAATGTGCATACACAGACAGTGGTCCAGTGCAGACGGAAGGCGACTCAAGAATCTGGCAAATGGGACAGAGACAAGAGAGGGCACTGAACGGGAGGGATGACTTAAGAACAGGAAGGGGGAGAGGGACAGAAGTACACACAAGCACGTCACAGCAGAAGCCGGTAAAGCACAGGCTTGTATGCGCCTTGTGAAGCACCTCTACAGCAGAAAACTGGTCCAGTACACAAAGGTCGATCCAAATAAATGCCCCTCCCGCCCTCCCGACCTCTCGGAGCTCCTTGTTCTCCTTGACCAAGTCTTCCACCTTTGCCTCCAGTGTCGCAATTTTCTGCGAAGTACAAGAAACATAAAGACCTTCGTTTTCACAGAGCACACTCAGATGCAGGGCATGGAGATCCTCTCTATGTATGCGGGTCAGTCTGTCCCTAAATTGACTGACCTCCTGAGCCTCCTCAAGTTTCTTGTCAGCTCCATCTGCCGCCTGTCCACTCTGTTCGACGTTTACCTCTCCCTCTTCTGCCATTTTGCGGAAAAGCAGATGCTCTTGAAGAACCGAAAATCAACTCACAGTATGGCACAATTCTGTCAGACACGGTCCATGATGCTTCCGAGATGCATACAGAAAGTTGAGTCAGAGGAGTGCCGTCTCGCTACGCCAAAAGAGGGAACAAAACGCGGGACTCCGTCAGCTGACGGAGAACAAATGCAACAAAGCAAGAGAGAGCGAGATGGTGTGCTGTGCATATATCCAACCGCAAATCGACCTGACACGCTGTGTCGGAGAGCAGTGGGGCACAATTAAAGACTGTCATGCATGCGGCCATCAGTTTTTTGAGCCGTGGAGACTGCAAAGTTTTTGTCGCTCAAAATGGCGCGCTTCGCCCAAACCGATTCTTTACCCGATCACGTGCCCGCCCAGCAAAATATTAATAGTCCTAGCTGCAGACGACCTCAAAACTTCAAGGTGCCTGCTGTTTCACACCACACTACGAAACAGACCTTAAGAGAACGAGAAGAGGCATCTCTGTGAGAGTTTGAGTTTCTTCCACTCTCAGTTTGTAATTTGTTCTTTTGTGTAGAGGGAATTCGCCCCCTGAATCTTCACCTTCCAATCCCACATCTTTTGGTTCGCTGGGTCACTGCCACGGTGCAAGTAGATTCCTGACTGATCACGATGGCGTGGGACGACGACGATTTTGATGTAACTGAGGTTATGAAGAAGAAGGAGAAGGACGACTCCGATAAGGAAGAGGAAGAAGTTTTGGATGACTGGGAGGCAGCCGCTGATTCTCCGAAGAAGGAGCCCGAGCCAGCCCCCAAGCCCGCAGCCAAGAAGAAGACTGCCCCAAGAAAACACTATGACATGTTCGAGGACAAGGAGACCACGTTGGAGGAAGATGACGACAACGTGCCTCTAGATGACCCTGCAGAAGAGAGGAAACGACAGCAGAGGTACATCATACACCCCTCCCGTCTCTGGAAGTGTTCTTCTTGTCTGTCTTCACATGCACCTTCTCTGTCTGTCTGCAGGTTGATCGAGAAGGGCGATGCCGCGATTGCTGACGATCTGTTTGCGGGACTGCAGAGGCCGGACGGCTCCACCATTCAGAAGGGAGCCGCCAAGGCAGCAGCGAAGAAGAAGACCGGCCCAGCAGCAGCGGCATCCGCCGTCCCGAAAGACCCATGGGAAGGTCTCAAGTTCACGAAGCTGACAGAACTTGAAGCCTTTGCCGCTAAACTGTCGAAGCCGATTGCAGAGAGCAAGGTGGGCATTTGCATTTTTTGCATTGGCGGGGATGCACTTCTGTCAGATCGCCCGCCCTCGCATCATTGTTCTTCGTTTTCGTTCGTGTGAGCTCAGCTTCTTATGTTCTCATCTCATCACGGTTGAAAGAGTGAGAGTGGGCAGAGGGAAGTTCGAAATGTAAGAACAGGCAGTAGAGCGTGAAGCACGGAATGTTCAGATTGAAAACAACTGGCAAGAAGGAATAGTGGAGGCAACACAAGCCCAAACGAAAGTTGGGAAGCCACGGAGTCAATTTCTCTCCTGCATGGCAAGATGGATCAACTGTTTCATCAGACAAATCCCTTTTCTTGTTTTGATGTATTCGCTGTGTCTTGATTTCCCTTTCATTGCCTACTCTCTCACTTTTTTTGGTTCTCATTCTTCTTTCCTCTACATGCAGGTCAAGAGCCCAGGATTTTACAAGTTCGGAGACATTCTGATGAAGGACGTCGCTGCCAAGTTGGATGTGAAGGTCGGTCAGTGGGCGGGGGGGCCAGAAACATGTGCATTATTACGTGGGTGGGCGGGGGGGACGGGGACTGATTGATCGGTTTATTGATAGATTTATGAACAGTCTGGGTGCATATTGAACCTCTGTAGTCGATGCCAGTCATTCTTTTGCCCGGTGATGCCGATCGTGTCCGCTCTGTCCCATTTTCATCCGCCGGACTTCTTTCAGCTGACAGCAGACAGTCATGCGAGAGGGAGCACAACTGTGTGGGTGTAAGTAAGCCCCTTGTTGTTGCAGGACTTGAAAAACTTGATAGCCAAAATGAACACGCTGCTGAAGGAGAAGGAGAAGCAGGAGAGCTTGCGGAAGGAGCAGAAGAAGAAACCCAACAGTAAGCCAGTCACTTAGGAGAGGTGATAATAGGAGTGGAAGTGATTCAACCAAAGCCGACTGACCTGATGGTGCCGAGGTGTGCCTCTCGGCCCGCGTTCTCTCTCTCTCTTTGTCTCTTGCGTGTCGATGCCCCCGGGGATTTCGCACCCATCTGACATCATCAGTCCGCACCCGGAAGGAAAAAGGAACGGAGGGGCAATCCCTCCCAGATGACTCTCATTGGTTGAATTCACAGGACGAAAAGAAGGAAGCAGTCTGTCTGTCTGTCTGGCTGTCTGTCTGTATAGAAAAGGAGGGAGAAGAAGAAGAAACATATAGTCTGTCTATATAGTGGCAATCGAAGTGTGACTAAACCCGCCTGGTGATTTTCGAATAGCCTGTTATCTTTCCTCATTTCCACACAACTCCAGGTCCTATACCTGTGAGCAGTAACGCATACACACGTCGCACACATACATGCACACACATCCACACGCACACGCATTCTTTCCATCTGGGCGGGGGGGCAAAAAAAGACATCCAACAAGAAGAGAGGGGCTGGGAAACGATAAACAGAAAAAAAAAAGAAAAGAAAGGTCATGGTTGCTACTGCTGCTGGCGGTTGGGGGGGCCTGGCTGCTGCTGCTGCTGCCTCGTTGACGAAGGGACAAGAAAGAAACGAACACGTCAAGAAGGATGGAAAGAAGGTGCAAGTGCAAAGGCGTAAGCCTGAACTGGGCAAGGAAGGACCGCAGGGTACGCTTAAGGCCTGAAGCTCTGGTACTCTTCCACTGAGAGCGCGCCAAAAGAAGAAACAGAAAAAAGGAAAGAAAAGACGATATACTCTGTCTATCTGTTTGCGTGCTTTAGAGTCCGCGTGTTTGATTGTCGGTGCTTTCTTTGATCGTCTGAATGTTTTTGTCTTGTTTTGCTTTTTGTTTGGAAGGAAGAAGGAAGAAAGAAAAAAACAAGAAGTCATACTGTCTGTCTTGGAGTCAATGTGCATGTGGCTTACCTGTCTGCAGCGAAGTACGACGCAGACGAAGAATACGAGATGATGTATGGAGCTGCGGAGAAGGTCAGGAGCTGTGGGAGGAAGGAAGGCAGAGAAGAGAGATGATTGACGGGAAAGCAGGAATAGGCAAGATGAAACATGTACCTTACTTCCTTCGTTCCTTCCTTCCTTCCTTTGTTTCTTCCTCCCTCTGTGTGGAGAAAAAGAGGAACACCTGCCTGCCCCCTGGCTGGTTGGGTGGTCGCGTGGTTCCAGTGCAACTGTGTGCGTGAGAGAGAGAGAGAGCGTGTGTGTGTGTGTGTGAGAGAGAGAGAGAGAGAGCAATTGCGTGCGCGTGCTCAGAAACACGTGCGCGAGTCAGTGAGTTGGTGGGTGGGTGAGTGAGTGAGTGCATGCGAGTGTTTTTAGGTTTGCCTCTGTGTGTGCATGTGATGCCCTGATTATTATCTTGATAATGCAGGACTCTGATCAGGAAGAGGAAGACGACGACGAGGCCTACTACAGCCAGTACATGTGAGGGGACACAGAAGAGGGCTGCGATCGAAAAGGGACAGATGGTTGGTCTGAGTTGGTCGTTCATGCAGAAAGAACACTTGTTGCGACAGCTCCATAGATTCTCAGACTCCGTGCACCTTCTTGGGGGTCGTAATTTTTTTTGTTGATATCAATCTGTTCCTGCTGCTGCTCGCTCTCTCTCTCTCTCCCCAATCATTCCGTCAAGCAAGATGCAGACGGGTGTCACAGACATTGTTGAGGAATCGGTTTTTTCGTCTGTGTGTGCGTGCAGGTTGTAACTGGTGACGGAGGGACTTGAGGAGGCTCTCGTTGCATAGGTTTCTCAGGAGGATGGACAGGGGGGGAGGGGGGGGGAATGGGCGTTTGGCGTTGAGAATGTTCCTTTCACTGTGCACAACGTCGTTCAGGAATGCGGTTGGGTGTTGGTTGTTTTGGAGACGCCGCATGCAGACCCCCCCTCGATCGCTTGATCACGCGGTCGTTTTGCTCACTTTCACTTTCCTTCACTCTCACTCAAACANAAGAAGAAGAAGAAGAATGAAAGCTAGATGAAACCTGATTTACTGCTGGTCTTGATATCATGTCAGGTCACTGGACTTGTTGCGCGGTGTAGTAGGGGTGTGAGGTGAGATGCTTGATTGACGAATTCTGAGATGGAACGAAGGTTCTGCATGGCGGCATGGCACGTTCAACAAAGAACGCCGGCTTTGACACAGGATGACACAGGAGACTACTAGAGAGACGTTTGGAATTGCCTGTCTTCAACTCGGCGCAATCAATTTCTAGAAGCATCTAGATGATTCATAATGATTCAAAATTGTGATTCACAACAAAAAATGTATAAGACTCATAACTGAACTTTGTTACTTAAATTGTTTCTAAGTTCGAAGTACGAGATGTTACAATTGATGTAACCATTCTACTAAAGTACACAGTTTAATTCGAACCTAGATTCGAACTAATTCAAACAAAAAATGGTTCAGTCATTTGTATTTACGATATCGTTGACCAATATTAACCAATATAGAGTCTAATGTTTTTAAAGTTAGTCGTTATTTTAATATATTTTAACTTGTTTAACTATGTACACGTTTAACTAATTTTGATCAATTCCTTCTTTGATTTACTTCATTTAATAATAAATCCTCTAACTAACTAACTAACTAACTAACTAAATTCAATGAGATTCATACTAATTCTAGCTAATTCATGCACAATAATGGATCGATCGCTAGATCGATCATCCTTTCTATAGTGCCCTTCTCTTCACAAAGCCCTTACTATTAGACTAAATTGTGATGATATTGAGCTCACCGCCCGGTCCTAGGGGTGATGGCATCAGTTTAATCCCTAGAAGTGTAAACCTAAGGTAAGACGGCTACTAAGGCCAGCTGAAGAGGCATACCTACCTAAGTCAAGTAAGTTCCTCCTCGCGATCTCCCGAGGAAAGCTCCTATCAATCAATCGACGAATCAATCAATCTAAGTCAGTCAGTCAGTCAGCAGTTCGGTTTTCCTCCGGAAAGAAGAAGAAGAAGAAGAATGAAAGCTAGATGAAACCTGATTTACTTCTTGATCAACCTTTCTAGAGCTGTTTCACTTGGTCTTCGAATATTCACCCAAATATTCAGTTCTGGATATCGTACTTGGCGCGGTCGGTCTTTATGCGCGATTCACTGTTTCCTGGGGCCTCTTTGGTTGGTGCCTCGGATGGTAGGATGGGTGCATCGTCAATTGAAGAGGCATACCTACCTAAGTCAAGTAAGTTCCTCCTC
>JAHBMJ010003275.1:0-11711 GCA_018398765.1 Chromera velia | reverse complement strand
TACGTTGCTCTGCCAGATCGATCGATGCATGGACTCACTGAGTCCCTGAATCGTTTTTTTCTATCGATCCAAACATCGTGCTCGCACCCAACAACGATTGACGTTTCAATTGCGCTTTGTCATCACGGGGCTTTCATCTAGCTACACTTGGCTCTCTCTCTCTCTCTCTTTCTCTTTCTCTTTCTCTCTTTCTCTCTTTCTCTCTTTCTCTCTCTCTCTCTCTCTCTCTCTCTCTCTCTCTCTCTCTCTCTCTCTCTTTCTCTCTTTCTCTCTTTCTCTCTTTCTCTCTTTCTCTCTCTCTCTCTCTCTTTCTCTCTCTCTCTCTCTCTCTCTCTCTCTCTTTTTTTTTTTTCTTCTGTCTCTTTCTCTCTATCTTTCCCTCCCTTTCTTTTTGGCTCGCTCGCGCACTCTTTCTCTCTGTATATCTATGAATATCTCTTCTTACTTTTTTGTGCATGTGCGTGTGCTATGCATGATGTGTACACATTTGCGTTTGTGTACGTGATTATGTATGTGAATGGTACATGTGTGCATATGCCTAGTGCGCGCGCACGCATGTATGTATGTATGTATGCATATGTCAGCCTATGAAACTAGCTCCTACGTGCGTCGTATACATCTTTGAATAGTCGACAGTGTGCGTCAGTATGTGATAAACTCTTTCTGTTACTCTGGTTACTCTTTTCCTCTCTCTCTCCTCGGCTCTTTTTTTATCTCTGTCTGTCGCACATGCTTCTTTTACTACATGGCATTCGTCAGGTACAGTACAAAGCATCCAATAAAGAATATCAACACTGAAGCATATCCCTCTAAACTTATAAATGTCATTCGTTCCCCCCCCTCCTTTCTCTCTCTTTCTCTCTCTCTCTCTCTCTCTTTCTTTTCTTCTATCTCTTTTTCTCTATCTTTCCCTTCTTTTCTCTTCAGCTCGCTCGCTCACTCCTTCTCTCTGTATATCTGTGAATATCTTTTCTTGCTTTTCTATGCATCTACGTGTGCTTTGCATGATCTGTACACATTTTCTCTCTCTTTCTCTCTCTCTCTCTCTCTGGGCATATGTGTGTGTATGTATGTGTGTGTGTGTATGTGTGTGTGTGTGTGTGTGTGTGTGTGTGTGTGTGTGTGTGTGTGTATGTGTATGTGTATGTGTGTATGTCATCGCATGGATGTACTCCTTGACGTTTGTTGGCATGTTCTCCTCCATCACTGTTCACTTATACCCGACGAGCATGACTGCCTGCCCCAAAAACACCAGCTGCTGCCGATCCCCTCGCACGTGTTTCTCTTTTCATCTTTGTCACAAATGGTGAAAAAATTGCGTTTCTGTCTCTTCATCTTCTTTTTCTCCTTCATATCTTGAAAGTACATCTTTCCCCCACATTCCTTTGCACACAGAAGCATATGTGGTAGTCTGTGTGTACCTCTTCTCAGTGCCTTCCTGCCTTTCTTCCTTTTATTCTCTTTTGAACTGGTTACACGTCTCGTCGTCTTCACAATGTCTGCTAAAATCATAAAGGAATGCTCATTCTTCTTCTCTTTCTCAGACAAAATCGAAGGACACAGTAGTGTAAAGTTCAGTTCATCCTTCTGAAAACCTTCTCGTCACCGGTTTTCACACCGACTCAGAACTTTATACAAAAATCTTACTAGAAAAACCAGTGTCAAAGTATACGTATGTAGAAATATATTAGAATTAAAATTAAGTAGATCGATGTGATTACAATGCATTACTGTTATTATATTCTTTATCCAGTTCAAAAAAAATATTTTAAAAAATGGGGTTATACACAAAAATGATTATCAATAGATTTTATCAATGATTCAGTTTTTTTTTAAAAAAAATTAAATCCTTCTTCATCATTGAAGCTTTTGATTTGAAATATTGATTAAGACAGTGTAGCGTGGCATCCTAGAAAATAATAACTTTTCCTTGCCTAACGTTAGAAGTATCCAGCTAGCTCTGGATATAGATAATGATGGCGTGTCATAGTCATAGTTAATCAAATCTTTAGGTTGTTAAATTTTTTTTTGTCCACATTTTTTTTTTGTATATACATTTCTTTGTTGAAAACGAAAAAAGAAAAAAAGTTTCTTTTATATATTTGTTTTTCTCAAGGCTCGCTGGAGTGTAGCTTAAATTTCTAAAAATCTAGTATCCGTTTGATTCCACCTATGATTCGATCTACATTATAACAATTAAAACATATTATGCATCGTGAAATTTCTTTTCGGTGGGTGTAAAATATTGCAAAATAAGTTTTGAACTTACTAGCCCGGTCTTGCTATCTTTAGAATACCTTAGAACTATTATTGTTCATAATTTTTCATAATATGGTTGTCCACGCTAGTCAACGCCTGTTCTCATACTGCTATGTATGTATTGTGTACTATGTGTGCACAAAGATTTGCACAAATGACGCTGGAATTGCAGCTGAGTGGATGACATAACATGAAATAACAAACCAAGTTGCTCTTCCCGTAATGGCCGGACATGGTGCATTTGGTGTACTTTAGCTGATGCTCTCACAAACCCGAGCGCGCCTCCGCGCGCCACGGCCCTCAAGGCCGGGGCGCGTCCGAACTTGTTGATTTAAATTGTGCGAAGGCTTCCGCGCGCGGGGGGGGAGCGGAGACGGAGGCTCGATCGGGGCTCAGACTTCCATACCTTTTCATGCATTGCAACCTGAGTTATACACCTGATTTGCTCCGCTGTTTGGAAAGTTTTCAGCTCGACGGAAGACCCGGAAGACCTACCGCAAAAATCTCACCTCTTTGACCTTGAGGCCTAGGGACGGTTCAGTCGATTTGAGCACGGAGACAACAAGAGACGGAGAAGGATTGAGACGAGACGCGAGACGGGACGAGACGGCACGTTGTGAGACGGTACCACAGAGATTGAAATCGAGAGGCACAACTAAGGATGACTTTCATCAATTGGTTTGCCGGTCTTCTCCAGAACTGGAAAAGTGAGGACATATTCACTGCGGCGACGTTCGGGGCAGGAACGGTTCGTATGCCTGGCAGGACCTGCGATCTACCGCCACAGCATGCAGCCTATATACATGCACGTCTCAGGCAGACATCCCGTCTATCTTTGATTCCTAAAAATTTGAGCGCACGCTTGTGACGCCTCCCTCTGTACTGCCCTTGTCTGAGTGGATGAGCAGCATCGACTGTGCATGGGATCCTGCAGGCGTTTGCGCTGGATTGGTTTGGCGCCACTTTTTTGGAGAACCGTCTCTCTGCGGGGGCCTGGAGGGCTTACGAGTTTGCAAACAGACACCATCAGGTGAGTTGTTCAGTCAGACAGTCACTCTGTCTTCCAGTAATACAGACAGTGAATCAGACGATCAGTCGGTCAGCCAGCCAGCCAGCCAGCCAGGGAGAGGAGGGGTGAGCGTGTTCGGGACAAATGGACGGACGGACGGATTGACGGAAGGAAGGACGGATAGATAGATGGATGGATGGATGGGTGGGTGGGTGGCTGCATAGATTTGCGAACTTTGGACGTTTATGAGGACGACTAGGGTGGTAAACAGATTCGGATTGGCTGGCTGTGGATGTGTGAAGCGGAGACATCTGTGGGGAATATGTGCGCTTGAGGGGGCCGGTGTCGGAAGAGACGATAGCTATGCTGCGTGTTCTGCTTGGTTTCGGGGTGTGTGAGCGTCTGAAGGTGGTATCGAGAGGACGAGAGAATCAGGTAGAGTCATGCAACTGAACTTATGGTGAGATCAACAATAGCACGTGATCAGGGAAGAGAAAGACATATTGAATGTGCTTGCAAGGATACTGGTTGAACTTCCTCCTTTTGTTTCTTGACTATCTGCCTGCAGTATCATTCTGCCATCATCATGATCTTGGCATCCAATCGTTTGAGGACTTTTGAGGACGCAAAAGCGGCGGCGCCTTTCTTCGTGTTAGGCTCTCCATTAATGTGCTTGACTCTCTACGGTCTTGCCTTGACAGATCTACGCAGAACGAAGCCGTGGTTCGGTACGTCCCTCGTCTTTCTATTCGTGTGCGTACGAGAGCTAGATCGATTTGCTGGGCATTCCGAGCAAAAGTGTGTGTTCGTGAATGTGTGGACCAGAATGAGCCTGTGTCTGATTCAATGTTTCTGTCGTGGTTCCGTGAATCTTGCGATGCTTCAAAATTAGATTTTGGCTTGGACACAGGAGCTCTAATGTCGGGACGACCGTGTACGGTTCACTTTGCTTTTGTTCTCTATCTCGTGGTGTGCATGCTGTGTGTATGTGCATGTGCATGTGCATGTGTGTGCGTATCAGTATCTGTGTCTCTGGGCGATTGTTCGACTGTGTGATTTAGTGACAGAGTGGGAGAGTGTGCACATGCGCGTATCTGTTGTGGATCCTAGGGAACTTACTGGGTGTGCGGTGGTGAGAATCTGTGTTTCCCTGTCTGTTTGCTCATGTGGGGGTGGTGGGGGAGGAAGAGAGAGTGAGTGCGTCTGCACGTTTTCCTAGGATCGTTCCCCCCCCTTTCTAGAATCAGGTGTGCTTTTCCGTCTCTGCAAACATCCGCTACATTCATCTATCAATCGCTCGCTCTGATTTTGTTTGTGCCGTCCGTGCTTTTATGCAGGGTACATTTTTGGGTTGCGCCCTTTGGACATTGGGTTGGTCCTCGCGTGTTTCAGCGGGACATTTCTTCTCTTCACAGGATTCACTCTCTTTCTCACCAAGTCTGCATAGTACCCTTGAATGAAACGAGAATGAGCCAAGGCATGGAGAGACAACGCAAGAGGGCCCACATCGATCGGGGAATTCTAGCTGGGGGAACTTGTGCTTCTTTTTTTTCGGAATGCTGGAGGGTTTTCAAAGTCTGCCACCATGCAGGGGCTTCGTCGAATTAGTCTAACTAGCTTTGCAACGTATGGTAGTATCAGGTGGATCGGTCGTGAATACTGCAATCGATTCAAATGTGTGACATTTGTAACATACTGCTCACTGCATTTAATTAAATTAATGCTGAAGTTTGCAATCTGTAGTTTACAATTGTAAACTTTTATCAACGAGCTAACTAACGGTTACTAAGCATGACCAGCAAAATATAAATCAATATAATTTAAGTATTAGAATTGATGTTATGTTCTTTATTTTATAATTAACTATATATACTACTGGCAATGTCGCGTCTACTGTTTTGTGTGTTGCAATGTACACGTTATATAGGGAGAGTTAACACTTGTTTTTATAAAAACAAGCCAGACATGCTACTACAGTGCTAGAAACAAACCTTAAATGCTTTTCCCCCCTCAATTTTCAGCCCAAAAAAATCAACTAATCAATCAATCAATAACTTTAGACACATGACTTCAATAATTATAAGTTTTCTAATCAATACTATGACCTAGACTATGACTATCACTTAGATTATCACTTAGGTACTTATTATTATGAAATTTTGCTTAGAGCATCCAGAGTACTAATTTAATAAAATTAACTAGAAAATTAAAATTAAATATGCCCTGCTAGCTCTGGCAACAAATAGACATAGCAGGAAGGCCTAATGCGGAACCTGTCAATCAACTAATCAAGGAAACAATCAATCAATCGAATTCTAAATCGAATTAAACGGCGCTGTTATGTATCGAGGGCTCTAGGGCGGAACAAATGAATCAATAAATCAATCAATCAATCAAAAAAAGTCAATATAAAATTTTTAACAAAACTGCTAAACGCTAACTATAATACTAGAACCCTAGCTAAAAGCTTAGGAATAAGTTAATATGATAATGACGTATCATATAATGATGATAATATGAATTATTGATGACTAATCAAACAATTAATTTTGCCTACCAGACTTTTATATTTAAGTTATAAAATGTACATATATTGTTTGATTGATTGATTGACTTATTAGTTCCATACAAGGTGCCTTCCTGCTATACCGTATGCAGCGATGCACTCTCATGCAACCGGACACCCTCCATTCTCCCTCCCGCCACACAGACAGGGAGAAGAAAGGAGAGGTGCCTGCCTGCTGCTCCCCCAATCGAACACAACAAGGGGGTGCACAAACGGAAACTTGCCACCCCCCCCAAGAAGAGGGAGGAAGGGAGGGAGAACGAGCTGAATGGGAATGCGGACAACCAGCTTTGGCGCAAATCCTGAAGCTTCATCTAACACTGGTCGGCCAGTGTTGTCTGCTCCTTTTTTCTTTCGACTAGCTCTCTCCTAGGCTCTCTCACTGATACTCGAGTTCTTCGTTTTCATTTCTTTTTTGCAAGGCCAAGGGATCTTAATTGAGGGGCCATCAACAAGAGGATAGATACTCAGGAGGAATCGACAGAGGGACTGAGGGAACGAATGAGGGCTCAAATCAGGAGAATGAAGATAGGGGTAGAGGAGTGGATATGCCCCCCTTGCAGCTCTCACAAGCACTCGCTTTTTTTCACGGGTGAATGTGGCTTGTTAGGGGCCCCTCCTCTCAGTCCTCACATACACATGCTTTCGCAGGTGCATGTGAGGACGTCCTCTGTCTTTCCGCCGAGCCTTTCTAGTTCCCCCGGACGACAAGAGAGAGAAAAACCAGATATGATGCAGAGAAAGAAGGCCGAAAACGTCAGGGCACTGAATGGGCAACTGACCGCTTGAGTGGCTGAGGGCACGTTATGCGTCTCCCCCCTGTGGTCGAGAATTCTCCTCCTTGTCTGTCCTTGCTCATTCATCCATGAGTCAGTCACTCAAGAGCAGGCCAACCGAGAGAGGATCGATGTAGTCAACGCCTCCAGACTCCAGACCGTGGGATCTCTGTTCTTCTTCTCCTTCTCTTCGGCAGAACCCGTGGGGGTTCTTTGAGACTACCTTCAGTCAGAGCACAGAAGACTTGCAGTTGTTCAGTCAGGACCCATTCACACCAAGCAGCACAAAGGTTTTGAAACATATATATGCACACACATACACACACACACATACATACATACACACACACATACACACACACACACACACATACACACACACACACACACACACACACACACATACACAGAGCAGATGGAAGTGGGAGGGCAGACAAAAAGAAGGAACAAAGCATCCAATCATACTAGAGTATCATGTGCAGCGATGCGCTCTCGCGCAACCGGATACCCTCCATTCTCCCTCCCGCCACACAGACAGGGAGAGGAAAGGAGAGGTGCCTGCTCACTGCTCCTCTAATCGAACATAAAAAGGGGGTATACAAACGGACACTTGCCACCCCTCCCAAGAAGAGGGAGGAAGGGAGGGAGAACGAGCTGAATGGGAATGCGGACAACCAGCTTTGGCACAAATCCTGAAGCTTCATCCAACACTGGTCGGCCAATGTTGCCTGCTCCTTTTTTCTTTCCACCAGCTCTCTTACTGATACTCGAGTTCTTCTTCTTCTTCTCTTTTTTGCAAGGCCAAGGAATCTCAATCGAGGGGCCATCAACAAGAGGATAGATACTCAGGAGGAATCGACAGAGGGACTGAGGGAACATCGAATGAGGGCTCGAATCAGGAGAATGAGGATAAGGGTAGAGGAGTGAATATGTCCCCCTTGCAGCTCTCACAAGCACTCACTTTTTTTCGTGGGTGAATGTGGCTGGTCAGGGGCCCCTCCTCTCAGTCTTCACATGCACATGCTTTCGTTTGTGAGAAAAGAGGAGAAGTGGGAGGTTCGGTGGGTTTGCAGGGTGGCATGAGGACTCATACAGGAGTAGACTGCTGGGTAGATGTTATAGAGAGAGAAGAGGACAGGGCAACACAGGGAGCATCAGGGAGAGGAAAGAGTGTATGGAGACGCTCGATGTTTGTAGACGTTGCGATCGAAATGTTCAGCCGGGACTGACTTCTGGCACATTCAGTCTGCGTAGTCGTTGTCTTTCCACGCCTCTGTAGTTGTTTGGGGTTCTAGAACTCGCCAGGTAGCATCTTCTTACAAAAAGCAAACGGTAACAGAAGTCCCTGATCTATGAAATGCTCTTTGTATCAAAGAGAAACAAGAATTCTCTGAAAACTCATCAAACTGACAGGAGCATATAATATACAAGTTTGGAAACTTCCTTGATTGCTATCAGGAGAATGGAGAAAGAGAAAAACACACTCTGCATTCTACGTTGCTGGCTCTGATTGTTAATGCGTGCATACATGCGACTGACTGTTTTAACCATCTTGGTCCACATTTTATGCCCCTTAGTGGAGATAGAGAAAGGAAGTTCTTCTCCTCGAACTGGAAAGAGTGTCAACGGCTTACAATTTGGGCTCGCATCAAATCGATCGTTGAAAGAACTCAGAAAGAGATTGTGGCCATGGTGTTGCCTTGTGTTGCATGACTAAAGGCGGTATCTTTCCTTTTGAGTCATGGAGGAAATCATCAGTCAGCTGTTTCCTACTGTTTCCCTACAAATGGGACTCCGGGCGCTCTCGGAAAACACAGCCACAGGGGAAGTTTATGTGTGGAGGTCAACCTTTGGTGCATGCTTGAGTCAGTCTTATATGTACAATCTGAGTCAACCGTATACTTGAACGTTTCACGATTGGGTTAGAAACACTGGAATTCGAAGTGAGGCAGTTTGACAGAAGCCTTCTTTCAGTCGTACTACAGTGCTGAATCTGACTATCAACTTGGTTCGATCCCACTGAGTTTTAATATATGTATGGGATCGAATTGATGTGGACCGTGGACGATTTGATCATTCTGTATAAGGAAACGGTTTTTTTAAAATCGCGCGGTCGATCCTTTAACCGCACGTGCGCGGTTACATATTCATATATCGGTTGCGGAGAATTGCATGCGCCGGCGGGGTCCGAGAATGCCGCCGTCGCCCCGTCGGAGGCCGGGGGGGCCCGGCGCTCAGGCCGGGGTCCCCGGCGACTCCCCGCTACGCATTCCGGGGCCATCTGCATGCCCCGCCTACACACAAGTTATACACAAGTTTCACGGCTCCCGCTATCTCCCGATGCAGTTACCGATCTTCTATATACACTCCTGCCACCAATGTAAGTTGCCACCAGAAATTCCATTATATATTCCACTGTCACCCTAGCTGTGTGGCTCTCTCCATGGCACACTATTCAAGACGAGCAAAGCCTTCTTTCTCTGCAAAGCGAAACAGATCGACTTCTGGCTTTGACTGTACAGAATTCTACCCTCGTTTTACTCTTGAGCGATTGGATCTCTGAACGCGCGAGAAGGGCTCTACAGCGCACTTTCTGTGCTGCTGTATGAGGTGCAAGTGAAAGGATCAAAGAGGTTCCATTGTGTTGTGATCGTTGGAAACTTCTGCACGAATTAAAAACTTCAGAAGTGAATTCAAAGATTTGATCGGCCAACAGCATTACTATCTAAAGATGTCAAACCTGTCGGAGTGGCTGGAAAAGGATAAGGAGGGAGCAGAGACCCATATGTATAGCCTCGGTAAGCCGTTTGGTTCCTCCTCGCTTCAACTTTTTTGGTCCGTGTGTGTTGGTTCAGAATTTCTGCTCGTTTCAACCTCCTTCGCCTTCCCTCAAAAATTTGATTGACTCTCACAGTACGTGTCTTTCTTTTGTCGTCTCTGATCGTGCTTTTTCTGACCATATCTTTTTTCATGGGCAGTGATTCTCAATACCAATCCGATCGCATGATAAATTCTGTGCGTATCGTCTGCAGGAGGCGGGATGACCCTCATCCCCTCAAACGACAGAAACAACCAGGTCTGTCGCCTACCGAGCAGTGACTGTGAACCTCTTCAGCGGCGTGACTGTGCGTGATGTCCAAGGTGTCGTTTCTGTTTCCGATTGTTTCCGCTTTCTGTTGACTCGATTTCTCTGGAGGCAAACGATGAAAGGCCGAATGTTGTCTCCCGGCTTTCCCTCCCTAATCGTCCATACCTGTCGAAATGATCAGCTGTGGTTTGGAGTGTTCCCATTCCTTCAACCGGTGAATCCCGATAGTCCTTTTTTTTGCTGGTCCGTTCACTCATTCATCCAGTCAGTCACGCTCGTGCTTCCTTATGACCCCTGTCGAGGTTGATTGTTCATTTGAATCTTACCCGTCTCACTGCTGCCATTCTGTTTCCGCTCTCCTCCTTCTTTTCCTACCTTTTGGTGTGGCTGCAGATGTTCGGGAAAGACCTTTTTGAAAATCTTGCCCACAGACAGGTGAGTTTTTTTCCGATCTGTTGTTGATTCCCTTCCCACAGAGCTAGGTCTTTCTTCAATGCTCCACTTACCTCGAGTCACCTGATCGTGCTCACTTGCCTATACTCGGCTGTCCGCTGCTTTCGGAATCAAGCAGGGTCGTTTTCATCGATTTCTCTGCACTCATCTAGGCTGGCCTCAAACTTCCGAAATTCTCTGTGATGTGTGACTGCCTTGTCTCCCTGAAGACAGACAGACAGACAGACGGGCAGACAGACAGACAGACAGATCCCTTTGCGGGTTTCAAACAAAGTGGTCCTGAATCGAATTGAAATTCCAGAATCAATGGATCCGAACGTGAACTGTTGGAATGATCCGATTCAACCATGCACTCTCCGATCAGATTTCTGAATCAGCGGGACAGCACGCCTTTCCTGCAGCCTTTCCTTATTATGCAATCAGCTCGTCAGGGAAGAAGCGGGCAAGTCGGCTCTATCCATCTGACTTAATTTTCATTCTCTATCTCGTCTCAATGGGGAAGCAAAAGCAGTTCGAATTCCCTTCTGCTCCTCTCTTTGATGCAAGTCAACTGACTGTATGAATGCAGAGATCTCAGTCTCGAGGGAGAAATTCCTTGCAGTCCCCCCACTCGGCGCGGGACCTGTCGCAGAGAGGGAGAAACCCTTCCAGAAGCCCTTCCCTCCATCCTCCGCAGGGTCTCGCAGCGTCGGCCCGTCTCTCTCTGTCAGCCCCCAAGGTATCCCCTCCCATCCCTCCTGGACCGGCGTGCCGTCTCCTTCCCTCCCACCTCCGTCTTTGACCTCCAACGCCCGTCCCTCCAACAGAGCGGCTTCCCACGACTCACACACCCATCCTTTCACTCACACACAGCAGCAGATGCCTCTACGACACAGACAGCGGTCCGAGGAGACGGTGGAGGTTAACCCTTTCTCGCCTCCTGCAAATCCGTTTAGTCACAACACACACTGTCAGCACCCGACCTCTCCCTTCTCTCTCAGCGGCAGGCCCGTCGCTCCCCGCTCGCCATTCCCAAGGGGGGGAGATGATGACAGGGGGCGTGCAGAAATGCAGCAGCAGGAGGAGGAAGAGGAAGAGAAGAGTGGGGACTCCGATGAGCCAATGCCATGGGGTGTCCCTGAAAATGGGCAGGGAGCACGCGAGATGCCATTGGACGGGGGGGACGTAGAGATGGAGGGAGAGGCAGAAGATCCTGTGCAGCAGCACCAACACGAAGAAGAGGAAAGGAGAAGCAAAGAAAGGGCGTTGCGCCTCGCAGAGGAAGAAGAGAGGAGAAGCAAAGAAAGAGCGGTGCGCCTCGCAGAGGAAGAAGAGAGGAGAAGCAAAGAAAGAGCGGTGCGCCTCGCAGAGGAAGAAGAGAGGAGAAGCAAAGAAAGAGCGGTGCGCCTCGCAGAGGAAGAAGAGAGGAGAAGCAAAGAAAGAGCGGTGCGGCTCGCAGAGGAAGAAGAGACGAGAAGCAAAGAAAGAGCGGTGCGCCTCGCAGAGGAAGAAGAGAGGAGAAGCAAAGAAAGAGCGGTGCGCCTCGCAGAGGAAGAAGAGAGGAGAAGCAAAGAAAGAGCG
>JAHBMJ010003274.1:0-11905 GCA_018398765.1 Chromera velia | reverse complement strand
CGTCTCTTTTCTTGTTGATCCTTAAAAAGGCAGGTAGCGAGGATTGAACCTATGATCTTCTGTTTGTTAATGTTGTATATTAACCACTAGGTTATGAACGTAAGCGATACACACCATTCTCTTTTGCTTAGCACTATTTTCGATTAAGTCAATTTATTTAATTCTCATTTTCTTTCTAGTCACGCTTTGATAACGTATAGCAGTGTGTATGTCTATATATATGTGAAGAACTCTCTTTTGTTTAAAACATATCCCTTCATATTCCTACTCCGTATTCCTGCATATTCCTTCATATTCCTTTTTTCGTTTTTAAGTGGGAAAACGTTTTTTCTAAGACTAGTTAGTGGATAAATTAATTATTAATAAAAGAAAAATAAAAAACTAGCAAAACTTAAAACATTTTTTTATATTTATTTAGCTAGTGTAGGGCCCAGCTCTGAATATAAATCTAGATATAAATCATTAAATGAATTATTTTTTCATTTTTCCTAATATCATTTGTAAAGGTTTTTTTTATTTGAATTCTATTTCTATATTTTCGTTTTTGAATGGGAAACCATTCACGATCACGAAAAGGATACTAATTCTAATAGTGATAACCAAGATTTATATAAAATTTGTTAAGTTGTCAACTAGTAAATTTATGAATTTAAAATTTGAATCTGAACCTAAACATAAATATATACTACTTGAATAGTTAGTATTTTAGTAATTAATAGTTACTAGAATAGTTAACAATAGTTCTAGTTATAATTTAGGTTATAATTCAAAAGATATGTGTCTGTCTTTGATCTAATCTCGAATTTTTTTTACTATTCCTCGGAGGTACTGATTTCGCCTTCACCACCCCCTCGCTGTTCAACTTGACGAACATCCCACATGAGACGCTGAATTTTTTCTGTTGCTGAATTTTTTCTGTTGCCTCTCCAAAAACCTAAACCTAAACTCAGAAAAAAAAAATTGTGCACCGTAAGGAGAGGTGTCTGCGAGCTTGTCAGGCAAACAGCACACACAGAGAGGCCAGGAGACAGAAAAGAAAAATCGTGCACCGCAAGGAGAGGTGTCTGCGAGCTTGTCAGGCAGACAGCACACACAGAGAGGCCAGGAGACAGAAAAGAAAAATCGTGCACCGCAAGGAGAGGTGTCTGCCAGCTTGTCAGGCAGACAGCACACACAGAGAGGCCAGGAGACAGAAAAGAAAAATCGTGCACCGCAAGGAGAGGTGTCTGCGAGCTTGTCAGGCAGACAAGACACACAAAGAGGCCAGGAGACAGAAAAGAAAAATCGTGTACCGCAAGGAGAGGTGTCTGCGAGCTTGTCAGGCAGACAGCACACATAGAGAGGCCAGGAGACAGAAAAGAAAAATCGTGCACCGCAAGGAGAGGTGTCTGCGAGTTTGTCAGGCAGACAGCATACACAGAGAGGCCAGGAGACAGAAAAGAAAAATCGTGCACCGCAAGGAGAGGTGTCTGCGAGCTTGTCAGGCAGACAGCACACACAAAGAGGCCAGGAGGCAGTAAAGAAAAATCGTGCACCGCAAGGAGAGGTGTCTGCGAGCTTGTCAGGCAGACAGCACATACAGAGAGGCCAGGAGACAGAAAAAAAAAATCGTGCACCGCAAGGAGAGGTGTCTACGAGCTTGTCAGGCAGACAGCATACACAGAGAGGCCAGGAGACAGAAAAGAAAAATCGTGCACCACAAGGAGAGGTGTCTGCGAGCTTGTCAGGCAGACAAGACACACAGAGAGGCCAGGAGACAGAAAAAAAAAATCGTGCACCACAAGGAGAGGTGTCTGCGAGCTTGTCAGGCAGACAGCACATACAGAGAGGCCAGGAGACAGAAAAGAAAAATCATGCACCGCAAGGAGAGGTGTCTGCAAGCTTGTCAGGCAGACAGCACACACAGAGAGGCCAGGAGACAGTAAAGAAAAATCGTGCACCGCAAGGAGAGGTGTCTGCGAGCTTGTCAGGCAGACAGCACACACAGAGAGGCCAGGATGCAGAAAAGAAAAATCGTGCACCGCAAGGAGAGGTGTCTGCAAGCTTGTCAGGCAGAGAGGCACAGACAGGCATGTGACTGAGGGAGGAAGATATACAGCGAGCTTGTCAGGCAGAGAGGTACAGACAGGCATATGACTGAGGGAGGAAGACACACACAGTGTGTGTCACGCAAGGACGGTCCTGACAAATGAGAGAAAAATCAGAAGAGGGAGAGACAGGCATGTGACTGAGGGAGGAAGACACACACACGCACCGACCGGAAGGCAGAGGCAGAGCAGGGCCCAACTTCCCAAAGAGGAGGCCTGTATGGCTCAAAACCTGCAAACAAGCAAGTATTGGGGACACAATGAAGTCCCATCAAGAAAAGCTGGGTGGTCTTTTATGCTAGGGGTAGATTGAGGGGCACTGGGGCAGCGGGGGAGCCTGACTGACCGGAAGGCAGAGGCAGAGCAGGGCTTAACTTCCCAGAGAGGAGGCCTGTATGGCTCAAAACCTGTAAACAAGCAAGTGTCGGGGACATAATGAAGTCCGATCAAGAAAAGCTGGGTGGTCTTTTATGCTGGAGGTAGATTGAGGGGCACTGGGGCAGCGGGGGAGCCTGACTGACCGGAAGGCAGAGGCAGAGCAGGGTCCAACTTCCCAGAGAGGAGGCCTGTGTGGCTCAAAACCTGCAAGCAAGCAAGTATCGGGGACACAATGAAGTCCGATCAAGAAAAGCTAGGCGGGTCATTCGCCGGAAAGAGTCAGAGCTGCAAAGTCGGCGATGCAGTCTCCTCACTGTTGCTGAGAAAATGTTAAGGACGGACTGATCTCCCCTAAGGAGGGTCCAGTGAAGCTCCCCTATTGCAGCTGGGTAGCCGACACCCCCCCCGACGATGCCATACAGAGAGTCTTCCCCCACTCGTCCCCTATCCGGAGCCCCACTGACCTCGGAGGAGGCTTGACGGGACCTGGCCAAATCCCGAAAAGCCAGAAAACCGAAAGCGGAGTCCTGGTCCCTCGGGATGCCTCCGGACGTCAAACCGACGACGGTTCCCAACTCAAGGACGTGTCCGAAGGCGAACGGTGTACGATTTTCCTCTGCTGAGAGGGTCCTTAGGAGGGCAACCATTTTTCAGATCGTGGTTCAAATCCTACACTGGGTTATCCTATGGCCTATAGAACCTCTGCATGCGCCACCAAAATTCTAAACGAAACAATTTCATGCTGCATTGAATTGAGTGACTGAGAAACGTGTCGAAAAGCAGGGCACAAGATCGCTTATGTACCAGTAGCTTCTTCTACTGAACTGTGCATCGGCACTCACTGTGGGTTTTTCTTGTCCAAGAGTTCTTTGGCTAACCCAACCAGCTAGTTGTTGTTGCCGTCTCTCAAGGCCGTTTCCATCACAATGGCGCTTGCCACAATGCTTCGCATGTTTATCGTGCCATTGGATTCCTCCACTTTGTGTGCCTCGCTTTCCAATTTGTGAAAAGCTTTCTTTGAGTTAAAAACAAGACGTGGGCGCTACTCTGGAGGACCTGGTACGTGAACTGTGTGCATGTCTGTTCCAGAATTTACGTGTCTGTCAATGAATAGTCTCTGCGTCTCTTTTAGCCTCTGTGTCTTTTCACACCGTGACACTGTATGTGCGTCCCCGTTTTGCTGTGTTTGCATTCATTGCCTTTGCAGCCTCTCTTCCCTCTGCGGCGTTTCTGCGGGTCCATACATTTATTCTGTCTGTATCAGGTCGTCTTTTCGTGTTCTTTGTCTCTGCCTGGTTTCTCCTCTTTGTGTTAATGCGCATTCCCTCCACATTTCTTCTTTCATCTTCGTTCAAACATTCTTTCTGTGTCTGCTTTGGCATGTGTCTCCTTTCATTGCATGTTTCTGCATCTTTTCGTTCCTCTCTATCAATCTATTCCCTCTGAGTCGCCACTGCTATCTCTACACGTTGACTGCCTCTGCGTCGCTTCTGCCATACTTCCGCCGTCTCCATGTGTTGACTCGCTTTGTGTCGCTTCTGTCGTCCCCATGCATTGCATGACTCTCTCTGCGTCACTGTTGCCTTGTCCATCCATTGACTCTCTGCGTAACTGTTGTCTTCTCCATGAATTGACTGCCTCGCTTCATTACCGTCTTCATGCGTTGGCCCCGCTACGTCGCTGTTGCTTTCTCCATCCTTCTCTATGCATTGGCTCTCTAAAAGTTTTTGCGTCGCTTCTGCCGCCTCCATGCGTTGATTCTCTCTTCATCGCTTCTGCTACGCTAGCTGCCGCGTCTCCATGCATTGACTCTGTCTGCGTCACTTCTGCCGCCTCCATGTGTTGACTCTCTCTGTGTCGCTTTGGCCATTTCAATGCATTCACTCTGTCTGTTTCACTTCTCAGACTGCCGCCTCCATGCGTTGACTCCCTCTGCATCACTGTCATCTTCTCTATATCCATTGCCTCTCTCTGCTTCATTGGTGCCATCTCCATGCATCGACATGTATTGACTTTCTTTCTAGCTTTCTTTGCGTCGCTTCTGCCGTCTGCTAGCCTCTCTGTGCGGCCGTGTTTCTCCATTTCGTGTGTCTGTATCGCATCGCCGCCTCGTTATCGACATGCACTCAGAGTTTGTCGATCTACTTGCTTTCACGGTTCCTTTTCACTAGCCCTTTTCATCGCTTCTCTTTCCTCACTGTACGAGTGCAAAGTAAACAAAAGCGATTACACTTCTCTACACTTGCCAAGCGTGGTGATAATGATGAGGTTAACTAAGCCGGCAGCCATCGTGTCCCAATGGCGAAGGGCAGTCCATATTCATGCAAAAACGTCTCACAGGTCTAGAGCTTATACTAGCCTTCTAGCGTTGAAAAGCTAGTTATTGCTCATTAATGAGAGCTAGTTGCTTTGTCTAGCTTCGTCATGTTCATCTTCCTGATCAGACAATGTTTAAATCTATTCAATGCTCACGCAAGTGGTAGTATTGAGACTAGTTGAGGCGATAAGTCTGAATATATACAAACTAAATCTTTTTTTCACCAACTTTGCTTTAGACTTTGTTGATACCTAGGCTGGTACATATTGGTACATTCTGGGGTACGTTAAACTCAAGAAATAAACTAAGAAATAGAAGTTATAAAACCGTGAACTTCGGTGTGAAGCAACTTTTGAACCGATCCTAAAAATGATAAAGCCTAAGATAAAGTAAACGTGCTAGCACTAAACTAGCACAATACGTAAATTTATGTAGATTTAATCTTGTTATATCCTGATTTTTTTTATATAAAAAAGTAAGATCTTATGTTTTATTATGTTTTGTTTATTCACCAATTAAAATCTTATTCAATTACCGCGTTTGTCGGACTGAAAAAACACTGTATGATTAATATATTGCATGTAACTAATGAATAGAGATAGCTAGCTGCTACCCTTTATCCTTTAAATTGTGTAGACATTTTTTCATTCAAAAATGAAAAAAGACTAAACTAGTTTCAATTTCAACTTTTAAGTTAAGTTACTTTATCGGTTCGATTTCTATCAGAATGCTGGATTAATTCGCGGTTTAATTCAATTTTGACAATGTGTTTCAGGCCACTTCAGGCCGAATTGAGGAGATCGTTAGGGAGAGATATGGAAGAGATTGATCGAAACGTTTTTCATCAAATGCCTCCATTGTATCCACTGCCACTTTCCGGGGCCGTTCGCACGCTTACGTGCGTCAGATCATATATTAAAAGCCTGATTACTGCAGTCGGTGCCATGTAGGCATGGGCGGGTTGCACTGGCCGCCGGGGATGTGCTAGCACCGGCCCCCAATTCAAAAGCTGCATGGGACCGGCCGGCGCCGATAGCAGCCTGGCCCGTACGTATACGTACCGGCCCGCCCGGCGCCATGCACTCCGGATTTAAAATTTGTGCGCGGTTTTTTTATAATAAAACAACCGTTTTTGAGATTTTTAAAGTTTTTGATTTGTTGTGGACACTTATGATCACTCATGTCGCTTGTACATTTGTCTGTTCAGTGTCTATGCAGAATTTTAGCTCCAGTTAACGCCCTCAACCTTTTGAACCAGCACAATATATCTCCTTATTCTGAACAGACAAAAGCAGCGCCACAAACAGAGGCAGACTGAGTCTCTGCGTAGCGAGAAAGCTATCTGAATACGTCCCTTGTAGTGGCCACTGGAAGAATTAATACGGAGGAATGATAATAAGGGAGCAGGCACTGGTGAATACACCCCTCCACGTTAATCCATGCAGGATTAGGGGGCTCCTCAAATGGCGTCTTCTGGTGAACAGCATTCTCCCTTCGATTGGTAAGCTGATGGTCATCTCCACCATCAAAATATGATCGAATGAAGCAGTCATTCTCTTCTCCGTCTCCTCTTCTTCTTCGGTCGGACTGGAGCACTTCTTTCTTTAAATTTTCTTTGTCTTTGTCAGTCTTTTGCATCTCTTTGCCAACTTGAGATGGAACACCGAAGCCACAGGCACGTATGCCTCTTGGATCAGTCTTATTGAAAATGTTGAATCATTTTCTGTGATTGCCGGCATCTTTGTCAGACTGAGTGGGGTTTTGCGCCCTCCAACGTTCTATGTGCTCATCCTATTTTTCTATGCCTCTGCGTTCCAATATCTCCCTCCTCTGCCCTCCCTTCATGCGCCTTCAGAGAGTCATCGATTCTGCTGCACACTTCTTGACCCGCCTTCCTCCATCTCCCTCCCCCCCTCCCTTTGTGGTGCAACTGCCTGACTATGAATGCAGGCGAGACGGCATCAGACGACGACCCTTTCTCTGAGGCTCCGAAGCTCAAGGGATTATGCAAGCATCGGGCGGGGAGACCTGGCAAGTGAGCAAGCGAGTGAGAACGGGAGGTGAGAGGTCGATGGCTCGCGCATCGAATGATTCTCTTTGGTGTCCGAGCAGAGCTTAGAGGGAAGGCGAAGAGAAAAGAGAAGAGATAAACTGCAGGTAAGGGCAAGGCTACAGGGAAAGAAATTGATCAAAAAAAAAGAAAAGGAACTTTGAAAGAGGGAATGCGGAGAAAAGAAAGAAGGGAAGGACGGAAGACAGACAGATGAGAATATGCCGGTTTGATTTGATTCTTGTGTGCTCTGATGAGGCTTTCTGCTTTGGTTATGAAAAAAGGCCCCTGATTCCTCTTGCCGCGGTGCCTCAGCTGCATGATAATGGCATCGGATTCTGTGTCAGCCCAGAGGATGAGGAAAGCCTGCAGGCCTTGATCATGTGGGTCAGTACGTGAATCTGCGCTGTCATATGGAGCGTGCGTTGTCGTGAAAGAGAATTAACGAAGGTGCATGCAGCAGGCTGACTGATTGATCGATCGATCTGATTGAATGATTGAATGATTGAAAGCGTAAGTGAGTGAGACGGCCGGCAGTCGAACCGATCAAAGAGTGCCCGCCTGTCCCCCTGCGTGTTCTCCCCTTCTTTCTTTCTTCCGTTCGTTCGTTCGTTTGTTCGTTTGTTCATGCCCTGTGTGGATGTGGTGACGCTACTCCCAGGCGGACGAAAGTCATCGCTTGGTCCGGAAGAGATCGAGAAGGGAAAGGAAAGGGGGGGACTCTCAAAGAAAGGATAAAAAAGAACGGAAGAAAAGGGAAAAGAAGGAAAGAGAAGGGAGTGGGTGTGGGTGGAAGCTAGTCTAACAAGAGAGGAGAGAATGAGAAAGGAGTGGATGTTTACACAGAGACGCTGTGAAAAGACATAGGAGGAAAGGGTAAGAAGGGAAGAAGAGGGGAAGAAGATGAGGAAACGCTTTTAAGAAAGAAGTGCTTTTGAGAAAATCATGAATGCGGGAAGGTATTCCAAGAAAGAAAAGAGACGAGGACTCAAAATAGGAGTAAACCAAAAGAAAGTTTTGGTTTCAAAGACAGAATATATACAGAATACACACACAGTCACACAGACATAGAGGCACACGCACATATACAACATGAAGTCAGACAGACATAGACATAGACAGAGAGAGGCAGAGCCAGAGACAGAGGGTAAACGGCGACAGAGAGAGAGAGAGAGAGAGACAGAGAGAGAGAGTGTGCAAAGCTCAAAAAAAGAGCACCCCCCCCCAAATTGCAGAGCTGTGAACAAAAGCGAGGCGGGAGATTGAAATAAAAATGCAGGGAACTATGGAGAAGAGAGTATACGAGAATCATGATGAAGTTCCGATCAGGAATACACAGACAGAGCTTCTGTGATAATACAATCAGACTTGCTGAAGAAAAGATAAAACCACTTCATTCCTTTGCATCAACTTGTCCGCGCGGCCACACACACACACACACACACACACACACACACTCACACACACACAGATTGTCACTCGCATTTCTACAGCATTTGCAGATAAGGTGGTTCAGTTCAGTTCTAGACGGCCGGGAGTTTTCGTTTATTCCAATGGAAGTGGAGCGGGGAGTTCAAAAGCAGGGGTTTAGCCTTGCATGCAAAGGATGACAATGTCATCTGTGTGAGCAAATGCATAAGTGCATGCACGGTCCTTGTTCATCCCCCCTCCTCCCTCTCTGTCCGTTGCATCTGCACATTCCTGTCACCGACCTTCATCATTTGCAAAGGAAATTGAGAGGCGGTAGATGTATCGAATTTTGTTAATTGTTCATACTAATAAGTGACATTATAAGCTTTTGACATAGAAAAGAATGTTTATAAATTGCTCTGAATTAGGAATTTGGGATTCCAAATTCCTAAATGGGCATTCAAATTGTCTCACGTACTCTGGGGTAATACTCCCAAATCATGAGCTAAATGCAATAGGGTATGCAGACTCCTTTTTTTAAACTGTTTTTTTGTTTTAGCAAGTTGAACCATGGTGGAACTAATTGTGGAACTAAGAGAGGCTTTCACATCCATATGAGCAGAATCCTTAGCAGAATCCATGGAAAGCAGCCAGCGAAGCCTCCTTATGTTAAGAAACTTGAAGAAAGAAATCATAAAGCAGGGTAGGGTCTCTGAAAAGGGAAGCCTGGTGCTAGGGTGCCGTATAAAGCAAATTTTGGCACAGTACAAGCAAGGGCGGGGCTAGTGTAGGCTGGCGCTATGAAGTAGCTTGGCATGGATGGCAGACTATGTCTCATAAATTTGACATTGAATCAGCATGTAAGCTATATACGAGCTTAGACGGGGCTACAGTTCAGTGAACGCTTTTAATTGTATTCATTGTAAACTGTTTAGAATCTTTGACCTAGAAGAGTTCTCCTATCAGTTCATCAGTCAGATGCTGCCATATCAATCAAACAAGCATGCAGGCAGACTGATCCTTTCTGACGTCAGGCCACGTCAGAATGCTATATGACAATATGCAACACCATTCATGCGTGTGCCTCGCAGCACCGCCACTCCACAAGCCACGGTGCATGGCGCGTCGCCCGTCCTAGACGCCAAACCAGTCCCACATCTGCCCGCCGCTCAAAATACCGACGTCCATGCTCGGCCTCTCTTTCTCTACTCAACTTGACTTTCAAACTTAGAAAGTCTCTCACAAGCCACTGCACACACACATACCAAATCGAGCTCCGAACTTCTCGAACAGAACTGCAGGCAGACACACCAAAACAGATCCATATGACTCAGATATACACATACATAATGGCACTCACATGCACACTCTCAAACCCAGTCCACACATCTGTCTCTCAGTAAAGCAGAACAATAAAAGCGATCCATTACGCATGCATACAAGTTGGAATGCTACGCCTGACCACTCTCTCCAGCTAACTCCTCTCACTGCTGAGAGAGCTTCATTCCACTCCTCAACTCCATCCCACATCTGCCCGTCTGCTCTTCAGAGTGGGCCACTTGCTGACCTCATCCGTCTTGCTGGTCTTTAGCCTCAGTGACACTCCCGTTCTCGAGATTTTCAACCTAAGGAACACCACCTCACTCTGCATGAAACGACATTTCAACAATTTTGCATACAATTTATTTTCACTCAGCAAGCGTAGAACAGTCTTGACATGTTGTTTATACTCCTTCCTTGTGCGTGAATAAATGAGAATGTCATCAAAAAATACAGACACAAACCGATCGAGGCATGTCATTGAACGAAGAACATACTGAATCAAACGTATGGCGGCAGGCAGTGCATTCATTAGACCGAACGAGTCTCAGACAATGAGCCATTCATACGATCCATATCGTGTGGTGAATGCTGTCTTGGGGATGTCACTCTCTCTTATGCGCATTTGATAATAATATTGACGGAGGTCGAGAGTTGTGAAGTATCTTGCTCTGTGCAATCGATCGATCAAATTCTGTGGGTGCGGCAGAGAATGTTTATCTTTCACTGTGATTTTATTCAATCCTGTATAATCATAACACATTCTCATTGTTCTGTCCTTCTTTTGTACAAAAAGGACAGGTGCTGCATACGGGGAAGCAGACGGACGAATGAAGCCTTACTTTATATATATATATCTATCTGCCTCCTCAATTTATCCAGCTCTCCCACAGACAATCGATACAGAGGGCGGGTGGGCGGAGAGTGACCAGGCTCGAGCCCAATCTTGAAATCGAGATCAGGACCTCGAGACGGCGGTAGTTCAGAGAGTCGGTCAGGGAAGAGAGACGCATGCTCCACCACAATCTCTTTCACATCATGCCGCACTTCCTCATCTGGCAGAGCAAGAAAAGCATGCACATCTGACAAATCAGCAGTCGACCAAGCAGGATGAGTAGATGGAAGAGAAGAGAGAAACCCAGACCCAAAGTTCCCTTCATTCATTTTCCCTTTTCCTTTCCTCTCATTGACTTCTGTCGCATGCAACATATAGTTACTCTGCCGTGCAGGCGGTCGTGCCATCTCCAGTCTCACCACGTAACAGATGGCACCCTTTCGAATCGCTCGTTTTGCCTGCACATTTGACACCACAGGAGGGCATTCTTGTTCTTTCTGATAACAACCCCCTTTCAACACCACTTCTTCCCCTCGAAAGGAAAACCGAAGAGAACGAGACCAGTGACCAAGTTCTAGCTTATGTGTGTCACTCCACTTTCTTTCAAGGATTATGTCATGATCATCAAGATCAGTAAGCAATGCACCAACAGTCTCTCTGTATCTCTGAATGCAAAGAGGCACTGCAGGTGTATACTCACTGACCTCTCGTCTCCCAGTCTCCTTGAGGGCAACCCTACAGCTCAGTGGTATCCCAAACCTGCGCACATGCAACTGACACTTGTATGCAATCTGGCGATCAATAAAAATATCGTCTGCTCCTATGTTATATATCACTCTCACTGGAACGCCCGCGATCGTGCCTTGATAAACAAAACCAGTCTCAAAACTATTATCCTTATCCTCATCCAGTTCATTTTCTATCTGATCGCCTTTCTGTCCTGCTATCTCTGCTGCTTCTTTACATACCGCAGCATCGCCTTCCACAATGATGTCGTCCTCTTCACTCCTTCTGCGGATCGTCTTCACTCCCGCAACACGCCTCGATCCCACCCTGCGCGTCGGCTGAGCTTGAGGGTGGTGTGGTTGAGGGGACTCACCAAAAGACGGTGACCAGGAGCGACCTTGAGTGCTTGTGTACCTAAAATCTTGACCCGGTGATGTGGGAGAAGATGGGCTGTTTCCTTGTGCTGGTTGTTATCGACTCCATCTGTTTCTCCCCCCAGAGCATGAAGGCAGAGACAGTCCCGTCCGCGAGGTGTCAAGAGCCTGCATAACCTCCTGTAGAGGGAAACGTGGTCCCGTCCTGCATTCCCTCATTTGGTGACCTTATTAAGTTTGCGGCCACATAAGAGACAGCGCTTCTCTCTCCATCTCTCTATCCAGACCACCGAAGGAATAGCGGGGTGACACGGGGGCATTCCTCCCACGATCGAGTTCCGGTTTGCCTGAAAGGCGTACAGTTCCATCGGGGCCAGACCAGTCGGATCATGTGGATCCCCTCTGAAA
>JAHBMJ010003273.1:0-11906 GCA_018398765.1 Chromera velia | reverse complement strand
TGTTTTATCAGTCTCGCGTTGGTCTGGCTTGGCGCGCCTCTCTACGCCGATTTGCCTTTCACTAGGGCTTCATCATAAGACTCACCTTCGATCAGCTCCATTGAGATCTGTCCATATAAAAAACGACTTATGCAGCGGTTGTTACCCCAGAGGTTGATATGCGTCTTAATGTTTTCAAAAATTAATATATAACAAAAACCTTGATCACTTTTAAAAGTAGAAAAAGGGGGCAAGGCCGATTTTCATATTTGAGTAGCAGTGAGGGAAGTGCGCTGTATTGTATTTCTATGCAACCTTGTGCATCATTGTGAGCCGGCATAGCTCAGTGGTAAAGCGCTAGGTGGTGGGCAGGTGCGTATCAGTGGCTAGCGTAACATACTCGACTCGTACATACAGGATCTGTCATGCCAGGTTCTTACTTCTAGATACTTCCTTACAGACTTTCATACTAAGATTTGACTCACTGCCGACTGCATACGCATGCGTGTAACTTAATTACATAAACGCGAATGCGCTCGAACTGCGTGCATCTCAATATGGCCTGAGATGCTGCGTTGCATACCGTTGGACGGCTGCAAGTCTCACAACGTTACGTGCCACGTCCCCTCTGAAGCCACGTCTCCGCTGGTTTACGCAAAAAATGCGAGTGAATTCTCTTATATAACGTTTTGCGGCAATGAAATGGTGATCGTTGATTAGATCATCGCTTTCCCTCACCTGCGGCATCACAAAAATCAAAGGTCACTTTTTTTTTCTTTCATCTCTGTCATTTCTGTTTTCAGAATTCCCTTTACCATCTTTCCCATAGCTTTTTTTCTCTTTCGCATCGTCAACTCATAGTCCACTCCAGTTAAACCATCATAACTACCAACCACCATTCATACCGACTTTACCGTATACCCCATATACATGCCTTCTCCCCCTTCAAGGCCACGTCCACGCTCGGTTAGAGAGAGTGTGACGCGCACGAGGACAACAACAAAGAAAAAAAAAATCAGACGCAAAAGGGCGGAAAACATATATCGGTTTAAAATCGCTCCTTCGTTCACGGAGTCCACTGGATGCCATAGTACTGCATCTCCCAATCGGTTGGCCCTACAATCACCCCCGGCTCTTTCCTATTTGTTTGATCCGAGACTCCGTTAGCTTGGTGCTGCTGCTCTGATGGAGGTTGTGGACTGATAGAAGACTGCGCTGAAGTGTAGGCAGTCTGCACACTCCTCATCTGCCGCACTGCAGGTCTCACTTCCAGCACACACGGCATCAGACTCCCTCCATTTCTATACATCTCTCTGTAAAATGTCTTCCCTGTCTGTCTACACCCACGACGTGCCAAAAATGCATCCCAGTTTGTCGTGCCGATTTCCTAAACATTTGGGATCAAATCTTCCCTTCCCAACCAAAAACGAAAAGACACATCCTCCCCATACTCGTGCTGCAGCGGATCATGCGGTGGTATAGGCGTCTTTGGCTTTCCGTGAGCTGCTCGCCTCTTCTCTTTTTCTTTGTTCTTCGCCTCCCTTCTCTCTTGTTGATGCCTGGCCTGACGAGATGGTGTCAAACCATCAGACGGGACTGCCGGTTCCTCCACTCCCTCACTGATTGGAGACAGAGGAGACCAATAGCTGTCCGTCTCCTTCTTTTACCTCACAGCCAGCATTTCCCTTTCATGCTTTTCCTGCCTCTTTCTCTCCTTCGTCTCTTAGCGCTTCTCTTTCTGTCTTTCTGCTTTCCCTAGATTTCCACCGTGAAGGTTATTTCCCTGCCCACCTGTCTCCAAACAGTTGTGTTGCAAAGATGCACTGTACGGTCTCTGACTGTGGATTTGCTTTCTCAATTCCCAACTCCCAACTCCATATAATGACTCAAACAAGTCCTTTCCCACACCTCCTTCTTCCTTCCCACACCTTTCGATCCGGCACAGCTCCATTGGAGCGGGCTCATTCATTTGACCATCCCCTCCGGCAGGAGCCATCACAGGGGAGCTCTGACCGAAATCAAAAGTCGTCTGAGGCGTCGCAAAGATTACGCCCCCATCGGTATTGATAAACCCACTCTCTTCCTGCATTTCATACGTCTCTCCACCTTTTTTTCGGGACGACTGACCAACATGGTCATTGTCATCGCATCCCGGCACCCTGGCGGGCACTTTGTCTACACTTTTTGGTGTATTGAGAAAAAATCCAGATTTTTGGTGGGCCCACCCCGGCGTAGCATGCCGGAACCAATAGGTGTTTCTGAGTCCGTTTGGACTTAAACTAAGATTCCTTGGTCGCTGCGCCCATACCTTTCATGACCCGGTCAGGCTAAGCCCATAAGGGCCTTTTGGGGGCGTATTGTGCGCCGCCACATACGGTGTTGAGCTGTATGTAGGCGGCGGTCCCGCTTAATTATGGTGGATTTGTGCATGAGCGCGTCGCAGTGCGCAGCTCCAGGACCCCGGCAAGTAAGAGTCCCGGGTTCGAACCCCGGTCCGGTCTTTTTTTGTCTTAAATTGCACTTTTCGACTCCAAAAGTGCGAATTTTTGATGCATGCATGCATGTATGTGAGAGCAGCCAAACTTCTGACCATCTGAGAGGTCTTTGGAGGACTTGCAAAGCATCTGTACAGCTTGTAGGACTACCTTCGACTCTTTGATCTGCTCTGCCTGTGCATTGGCTGGCAGGTTGTCTGTAGACGGGACTTTTGTGCACAGTCAGGGACTTTTGTGCACTCTCAGTCTGACCGTGTTTGTGTCGATCCGTTCAGCTTCTCTGTTTTCTTTCTGTCTAGCCAGCGCTGTCTTAGTTCCCTCTATGTCCAGCTTCTCTGTTCCTCTTGTAGACTCTCTGCTCCGCTCTGCTTTGGAGAAGGAAGGATGGCTAATCTCTCTGCTCCCTCTGTGTCCGCTCTTCTCTGTGCCCCTCGGCTGGCCGCCGGCGAGGTTGCGCAGGTCTTGATCCTTTGTGACCGGTGTCTGGCGGTCTAGAAAGCGGGAATAGATCCCTTCTGGTACGTTGATGTACTGTTTGATCATGGTTGCTCTGCGGTCCTAATTGGTTACTTTGACTTTGCCTGTGCAGCCTTTTTGCAATTGGTGGCCCCCCTGGGCCGAATTCCTATTTGGTGCCTCTAGTTGCAGCAGAGAAGGGCAAGACTGCAAGCATACTCTGTTGACAAAGCTTGGGGATGGACTGAGTCCAGCACAATGCTTTTTTTTCGGTTCTGACTCTGAATTACAGTGATGGAGTAGCTTCAGTGCATATGGCTGGGTGACTTGAGCCAGGCGCCCTACTCCGGTGAAACGAAAATGCATGATGCGGCACCACCTAAGTAGATGCGTGTCTGTGTGTTTATCTGCACCTCACCACACTCTTTGGTTGCTGTTTTATGCCGTTTGCTGTGTTTGATCGCTTCTAGAGATCATTGAGGACTTGTTTTGAGTAGAATTCGTATCTCAGCTTTATGTGGCGGCGTACAATTGATGCATACGGAACCATGGCGTGCCGCCACCTGAATAGATGCGTGCTTGTGTGTTTGTATGCTCTTTAGCACACCCTTTGGTCGCAGTTTCATGCCATTTGTTCTGTCTGATCGCTTCTGCAGATCCCACCAGACTCGTTCGCAATGAAGACATCCCAGACATATGTGGCGGCGCACAATAGGCCTCCGAGAGTCCCTTTTAGGCCTGCCCCGACCGGTACATAAAAGGTATGGCCCCAGCGACTAAGGAATCTTAGTTTGGATCCAAACGGACTGAGAAACACCTATTGGTTCCGGCACGCCACACCGGGGTGGGCCTGTGCAAAATCTGGATTTTTTCTGAAACAAGGGTCCCATAGGAAAAAGTATAGACAAAGTGCCCGCCGGGGTGCCGGGATGCGATCGTGCGCGGACACCCCACCACGCCAGTCATTTCCCCCACGAGACAATTCACCTCTGTCTGCCCCCTGAAAAGGCACAGCAGGGCAAGTCAGATTCGTTTCAAACTCTCTCTCTCCAGGAGAAGATCCTCTGTTCTGCGTAGCCCCTTTTTTCACAAGATATTTGGACTGTGGGTTACCTGGTTGGATAATGCTGTTGTCATTGGATACACCTACGGCTGCCCTAGAGATGTCCGCACAGTGATTTTTCTTTCTCTTTCTCCTTCCTCCCCTCACTCTCTTCTCACCATCCTGAGGGCAACGGGACCTGAAGACGTCAGATGATTGCTGAGTCTTTGCTCGCTCTGCCTCTTCCCTCCTCCATGCGGCTTCGTCGGGTTTTCTTGCCTTCTGTATTGGATCGGCATTTTCTTTTCTGCACAACGGCTTCTGCTTGAAGCTTCTCTTCTCCTGATGAAGTGGCAGACACACCAGTCGCTCTCAGAAGTTCCTGCGCAATCTCGCATCCCTCCAGCAAGAAGCCTTCACCGCTCTTCTGCACATCGTGAGAAGGAACGTCTTTGAATTTCTCTAAGTTTTCAACAATAGAAAGAAAATTTCCAAAACGTTCCTAGATTGACATCTCTTCAGAAGCGGTCTGAACGTGTCAATGACTCTTTTTGCAAAGCAAAATGATTGACTGCTGTACGTCTCTATCCGAGTTAAAGGGTTTCGTGCATAGTCAGGCAAGCTGTGGGCAGCTGCAGATGACGGACCTCGCACTGCAAATTCATGACCAACAGACGGTCTGCGAATACCCCCGAGGCGATCGTGCTACTCCGCTACCACGCTAGGTGGTGGGCAGGTATGTATCAGTGGCTACCGTAACATACTCGACTCGTACATACAGGATCTATCATGCCAGGTTCTTACTTCTAGATACTTCCTTACAGACTTTCATACCAAGATTTGACTCACTGCCAACTGCATGCGCATGTGCGTGACTTAATTGCATGGACGATTACCCCGGGCGTCCACACGGGGGGGGTATATGAGGGTTGCCGGCGGCAGGGTGGCATACAATCCTGGGAACCCCCCCCTGGGTCCGATTCGGACGGCGGCGGGACGGCTTCACGCAGCCGAGACCCCCCCCAGCCGTCTCCATGCCATCTCCGACACTCTTGGAGACGGCATGGAGACGGTAAGGAACCTCAAAACCTTCTGTTGTCAATCAATGAATCATACGGTCTTGCACAACAATGCAGTTGATATCAGACTAATGTCCATGATCAGCATAATTCATTGTTCTTGCGATTTCTTCACACGATGATCACACAGTGTGTCAGTTTCAGGTGTTTGCATTGAACTCTTTGTTTCATTTCGTCAGCTTTAACTCTCTTTGGCCATTTCATTTGAAGATGGCCTCTCGCAAGGCAAAGTCTGCCTGGACTGAAGTAGACCAGCAGACTCTTATAGAGCAGAACGGCACACCTGCGGCAGACGGGCAGTCTATTGACTGTGATATATGCCACGTCAAGATCAAACTGAAGAACGCCTTCCACCTCCATGAATTCTATCACATGAAGGAGACAGTCATTCAGAAACCGAAAGGAGACGGTGAGGGGGGAGAAGGTAAAGAAGAGGGAAAGAACGATGCAGAGATGGGAGGAGTGGAAGAGAGAGATGATGGGGATGAAGTGATGGATAATTCAGAAACTCAGACGATCGTCACGATCCATGGACACTGTAGCACCGACAAACACAAAGCCGGTCTTGTAGCAAAGAAGTCTGGGAAGAAGCAGAAAACTCTGTCTCAAGCCTGGGGTGCGCCAGTAAGCATGAAAAAGAAGTCCCGATCAGAGCAGCCTGACTTAACCGCAGCCTCTGTCAGCTTTAGCCTCAGCTTCAGCCCGAGCTTCAACCTCAGCTTCAGCCTCAGCAGCAGCGAGTTCTGCAAAATCCGCCCCCTCCCAATCGTCTGGCCCCCCCCCCTGTTTGGGAATCGAGTACCTTTCCAGCTCCAACAACCCATCATTCTTCATAATTGAAGAACAAGCAGCGTATTTCACGCTGGCATTGAAGTATTCGAAAGACGGAGAGCTTTTTCAGTTTGAAAGAAAGGTTTTTACCATGGGTATCTTGAAGGGGCTCACGTCTCTTCATATGGCAACGTATGCAAATGAGGGGTCGACGAGGATATGCCAGTTGGTCTCTTCCTCCAGGATTGGAGATAACCGGTTGGAAGCAGCCGGCCTTCAGGCAGGCGCACAGTTCCGTTGGACCCAGTGTCATTCTTGTTACGACAAGAACAAGAACATGACCTTTGCAAAGTCCCCCATGGGTCTGAAGAAGCCATGGCTGAAGAAGATACAAACTGTTGAAGACATCTGCAAACAAGGGGTCGGTTTGACTCAGAATGAGAGAGACACAGCGGGGGAGAGGGAAGGAGAGAGAGAGGGAGAGAGAGGGAGGGATAAAGGGAAAGAGCAGAAAGGGAAGGAGGAAGGGAAGGAGGGAAGGTTTGAAGTTTTGGCTCAAGCCTTCTTTTTGAAAGTTATTCATTTCGACGTGTGTTTGTTCATTTGTTTCTTTTTATGTTTGCAGGTGTACACACATAAAAAGGAGCTGCACATTCTTAATATGAAGCTCGCATGGAGAAAAGAGGATGAAACTCTGTCAAACGAGGAGAAAACAGAGATTGTGAAGTGTATCACAGAACTCTAGCTTCTTCATGAGGTCAGTCAAATCTAATTAAGATCTCACCCATGTTCCCCTTCTTTCTTTTTATACTGCCCCCCCCCCCCCCTTTCCGCCCTTTTCTGTTCCTCTTTATGAATCGAAATCACCCCTCTCAGCCTAAAAGCCCTCTAAAGTCTGGTGTCCTCAAGTTTTTATTTGACATCCATAATGGATTTAACACTGTTGGTCCTTCTTTCCTGTTTTTTTTTCTTTCTTTATGCAGGCTAAACAACGTGCTGTTGAAGTGTGGGTTGAGGCGAACAGCAGGACGAAGGGAAACACAGCAAAGGCGGTGAATCCTGAGAAGTGGGGGGAGTTGGAGAAGAGGGTGAAGAACTTCAGAGATCGTTGCACCGACGTTGAGCGTCTGAAGCTTTTGGATTTTTTAGAGACAGACAACTTCATGAAGAAGGTAATTCCGCTCTACAAAGAGGGGAAACTGGATGGAACCCCATGGTTGGATCTCTTTCATGCCTTTGTCAACAGGTATTTGGGGTAGAAAAACGCCCCTCTGGGAGAGCAAGGCTCCACGCTGGTACATACTCTGTGTCTTGCGGGAGGCAAGGCGGTTTGAAATGATCTCTCGACTTACTTGGTCGAAATTAGCGAGAGATGGTGGAGATGATCGAAATCTAAATATGAGGGGAGGGTTGAAAACATCTACGACATTGAGCCTCCAAATCTAGAAAAACACTTAGAGACGGGAATGAAACGGGCCCCCGCAGTCCGGAGGAAGGATAGAAAGTACGGTGCAACTCTCTGCATGGAGCTAAATCACCACTCTGTGGTGGTGTATCTTTTTCCAATGCAGAGAGAGGCCAAATCTGAGGGGACGGAATATTTCTTTGATTTTTCTGCAAAGGACCCCTTTGATCGGCACATGATTCGTTTTGATATTCCCAAGGGAAAGCTTGAAAAGGTCTTCCGTCAAATTGTGTGGGCGTCAATCTGAGTAAAAGATAGGATCTCAGCGTGATCTTGCGTGCATAAAAATTAAAAGTGAAGGTACTTATACTTAGTGATCCTAGCCTTGCTTTCAATCTATGTAGCAATAACATAACATCACATATTTTTTTCCTAGTAATGAAAAACCTGTTTGCAGTATAAAAGATCTATGTAAAAAAGCTTTACTGTTTCAATTTTAGCTTCTAATTCTTTGTGGTTCAAAAGTTATAAATATTTCTTTTTGTTGATCAAAAGTAAAGGTAGTTATACTTAGGGATCCTAGCCTCACTTTTAATGTGTGTAGCAATACCATAACATTACACATTTTTTTTCTAATATTGAAAACCTTGTTTGCAATATCAAAGGTGCATGTGAGCAGGCTTTACTGTCTCGCTCTCAGCTTTTAATTCGGTGCAGCTTCTGTAAAACCCCCCCACTGCTTGCACCTCCATGCACCCTCAAGTCTTCTACACGGAAAACTAAGAAAATCTATAGAGAGGCAAGCATATCTCTTGAACAAGAAGGAATAGAACAGTGAGACAGGGGGTGGAAAGTCGTCCAACCTGCGCCTCTCCAAAATGTTCAAAAGCGTCTGGCCAGCAACTTTCCCTGTACTGTAAAGCACCCCCACTGCTTAAACCTCCATGCTCCCTCAAGTCACCTGCATGAAGAAGGAAGAAAATATGCAGACATGCAAGCATATATTTTGAACGAAAACAAGTGGGACAGTGAGACAGGGAGTGAAAAGCCGTCCAATCTGCACCTCTCTAAAACGTCCAAAAGCTTCTAGCCAGCAACTTTCTCTGCAAAGCATCCCCACTCCTTAAACCTCCATTCCTGACTGACTGACTGACTGACTGACTAACTGACTGACTGACTTGCCGGCTGACTGGTGGACTGATTGACTGACTAACTGATTGACCGGCTGACTGACTGACTAACTGACTGACTGACTGACTGACTGACTGAGTGACTGATTGACTGGCTGACTGAATGACTGAGTGACTGACTAACTGACTGACTGACTGACTGACTGAGTGACTGAGTGTCACTGAGTGACTGACTGACTGACTGACTGATTGACTGAGTGACTGACTGACTGACTGACTGACTGACTAACTGACTAACTGACTGACTGAGTGACTGAGTGACTGAGTGACTGAGTGACTGAGTGACTGAGTGACTGACTAACTGACTGACTGACTGACTGACTGCCTGACTGAGTGAGTGACTGACTGACTGACTGACTGACTAACTACAGGGAGAGCCTGAAGGCCCAAAGATTGCGTCTACAGGCCCTGAACAGAGCACTGTAATACAGCGAGCAGAAGGAGATTCCGTTGTCCATCATATGTATTAACTGAGGGGAAATGTATGGCTGTTACATGTTATGAGAATGCTTTACCATCCAGCTGTTTCAGCTGTTTGTGCTACACAGCGTGGTAGAAGTCAGCGAGTGCTTTTTTCTGCTGTCTTCTGTGCTTCAGACGTGCCACCGTTTTTTTTTAGTTCTCCGAAAAGCCACAGCTAAACAATATATCGTCTCCGATAAGGAGGAAAAAAAAAAGAGTTCGTCTGAATGGCGGGCTGCAAAGAAGCGCGAGGCTACCAGGTTGGCAAAACAGCAAGCTGCAACAAAACGGCCTGTCACTATGGAGCTCCTTCCCATACTGGCCGCAGGAAACTTAGCTTCTCTGCTCCCATCACATATCCAAAGTTGGCTTGAAGTAGGTAACATACTGGTGGCCGAGGCAGCCAAATCGTCTGAGCAGCCGAGCGTGTTCTATACGAAAACTGCACAGCAGGGGACCATTACTTTACCTAGTTACTTTACTAAATGCAGCTGGGGGGGGCAAAGATGAGAAAGTGTAGAGAAACCTGGTTCTGTTGTTTTATGATCATCTGCATGCGCATAAGATGAGTGACCGACTGACTTAGAACGTTTGAGGTATCGTGGAAGTCGATGACAAATCGGTAGTCATAACCATGTCGCGACCCCATCACAACTCCTCCTGGGGATTACACAGGACGTTCGAACCTGACTTAGTATGACCGCATGGACTTTCTTGACCTCTTTAACCTTCGAGTAGAAAAATGACTGACCTTCGTCATTACCAGCCGGGGACAGAACCTATACCAAGCGACGGCGGGAACGATTTTGAAGTAAAAAGGGGGGGGGGGGGGTAGAAGAGGGTTAACGGCGGCGAGATGCTTTCTTGAAAGGGGGGTACCCTCCCCCTTCGTATGTGTTGATGCCTGTGGCGGCGGCAGGGTCAGTTGGCATGGGGGGGGTGGTCCCCCCCCCATTTTTTAGGGTGACGCCCGGGGTGATGCATGGACGCGAATGCGCTCGAACTGCGCGCATCTCGATGGAAGAGCTGCAATTAGGCTATGCCGGACCATTTTCCCTCTGGAGGACCCGGGTGGGGCCCCGGGTCCGAGCAGCCCTGCTCTAACTCCTGCTGTTCCGGGATGAGAGAGCGAATTCAAACCGAAAAATCCAAAAAAATCGTAGGCAAATGGGAAGGGTACCGTTCGACTTTTCAGAGTTCACACATCATTTTGGTAAAGTTCCAAAAGACGAAGTTTCCTGTACCGCGCGATATGAAACCGCAAAGTTTGTTGGAACTCGAGGGGGCCACGGCATGCTGCACATGGCCCAGCGATGCAAAAACACGGACACGTGCCGGGGCCTCTCACACCGTAGAAGGCCACCTCTCGTATCGTGGCCCCCGGATTTCCAAAGCAATTCCAGGACCCGAGAGCATTTCTGCAACAACCATGAAATACTCAGCCAACGGATTGGGCAGCTGCGTTTCCACTGTGTCTGTGTTGAAGGCTAGGTCACCTGTTGGGTCGTCACAGCGCGGCAGGACCTGTACTTGCATCCTCTTTCTTTTTTCTCTTGTCTCGCGTCCATGTTCCTCTTCACCGTCGTGCGAGCTCCTTCGTCGGGCAGGCAGGGGACGTCCTCCTTACCGTCGCCCAGCAGGAGTCTCTGGCCAACCAGCCGTGTAACCAACATACGAAGTCGGGGATTTCGCGGAAAAAGATCGTTGCCCTATCTTCCATCTGTCTTCCAACTCCCATTCCCATCTCCCATGCACCACCACGGCGGGGGACTGTATTCTCTGCGTCCTGAAAATGAATGCAGATCGCTTCCCAGGCGGGGAGGGGGCCAGTGACCCCCCCCCGCCTCCATGTACAACGTCGCACCGCAGGAGGGTGGACAGCTGAGGACCATGCATGCAAGCCGTCTCGCCGTCTGTGTTCGTCTGTATGCGCAGGTAGGACTCCTTCTCGCAATTTTCCGAAGTGTCTTCCTCGGTTCTCCTCCGTCTCACCCCCCTTCCCAACCGCTCTCAACACGTTTTCCTCTCCTCCCTTGCTCAACTCCCATCTCTTCGGCCGTCCCACGCCCCCTCCTGCTCTTTTCTCTCCTTCTTTCCTCCCCCCTTCCCCTCCTTTCCGGCCTCCTCTGCTTCCCCTTTCCCCCCTCCTGGCCGTCTCCCTCTGCTCCCCCCATTGAAAATTCTTCCTCGCTCTTTTCCTTGCTTGCATCTTCAATAAGTTTTCTCCCTCTTCCCTCTCTCCCCTTCTTCCCTCATTCATCCCTTGGTCATCTCCCTCCCCCCCCTCGAGTCCCTTCTGCACTCACTTCTCTCCTTGCTTCTTCTCTTCTCTAGTTTCCTTCCTCCTTATCCCCCTTTCCCCTTTCTCCTTCTCTCACTTCTTTTCTTTCTTTTTTCCTTCTGTTCTCACTTAAAACTCACTTGAAGGTTTTAAATTTCTCTTCCTGTCTTTGCCCCCACTCCCTTCAAGTTCCTTTCCTTCCCTCCCTATCCCCTTCCTCCCCTCCTTCCTGCCTTCTTTCCTTCTTCCCTTCTTTCCTTTTTTCCTCCCTTCCTTCCTCCCGTCCTCCCTTCCTTCCTTTCTTCCTTCCTTCCTTGAAGTTCCTTCCTCCCTTCCTCTCTTCCTTCCTTCCTCCCTTCCTTCCTTCCTTCCTTCCTTCTTTCCTTCCTTCCTTCCTTCCTTCCTCCTTCTCTTCCTTCTTTCCTTCCTTCCTTCCTTCCTTCCTCCCTCCCTTCCTTCCTTCCTCCCTTCCTTCCTTCCTTCCTTCCTTCCTTCCTTCTTCTCTTCCTTCCTTCCTTCCTTCCTTCCTTCCTCCCTCCCTCCCTTCCTTCCTTCCCTAGTTCTTTCCTTCCTTCCTTCCTTCCTTCCTTGAAGTTCCTTCCTTCCTTCCTCTCTTCCTTCCTTCCTTCCTCCTTTCCCTCTCTCCTTCCTTCCTCCCTTCCTTCCTCCTTCTCTTCCTTCCTTCCTTCCTTCCTTCCTTCCTCCCTTCCTTCCTTCCTTCCTTCCTTCCTCCCTTCCTTCCTTCC
>JAHBMJ010003272.1:88602-91762 GCA_018398765.1 Chromera velia | reverse complement strand
CCGCCAGAGTCTGTTGCCCTGGCCGCTGCTGCATGATTGTTCGTTGTTCGAGCCACGGCTCTGGATCCGCGTTGGCTTTCCGGCCTGAAAATCGATCTGAAACGGCATGTGATTTGGGCTTCCTCGCTCTTTTTGTTTGCTTTATCAATCTTCTTCTGCGGCTCCCTCCTTCCCCACCCTAACGCTCCTTCGGTCGTCTCTAAGTTATCAATTGTCTCCTCATATTCTTTTGTTAGTCTCTCGATCGCCCGCTGCCTTCCGGTGATTCCTGCATGTCTGGCCGCCAGAGCGTCTCCCTCTATGTGTCCGTACCGTCCTGGACACTCCTCAAACACCCTCCGTCTGAATGACGCCCATCCCAAAAACTCATCCACTCCGGCATGACATTCATTCAACAGAAAACAGAAAAGCGTCGAGTTGTCCCTTTTTCCCTCTTCTCTGTTGAGCCCTTCTCTTTCTGTGGCTGCCTTTCTGGCTCTTTCTTCCATCTTGCTGTCCCATTTCCCTTCTATCTTTCTGAACATTTCTGCTCTCTCTCTGTCAAAAACAGGACATTCTGTCACCAAATGGATTTCATCTTCCACCACCTCGATTCCCAACCACCCTCGACAGAACTGGCACATCCTTTTCTGTAACGGCACCTTCTCTCCCCCCCTTACCGGAATTTTTCCCTGAGTCGCAGCCACAGCCCTGTCTCCCACCCTGCATGCTGCTCTCCTCCTGTGTTCTGATCGCGGCGCCACTCTCGTATAGCAAAAAGGGGCTCTCCCTATTCTCTCTCTGTCTATTTTCATTGTCGAGCCAACCTTTCTACCTGCTCTGTCTTCAAACAAAGAAAGGTGGAGACGGTTTCCGTTTGAGACCTTTCTGTGCACGTCAGCCATCATCACTCCTGTCAGTTCTGCCTTCTCCTGACTGCTCTTCTCTCTTATGTTTCTTTCTATTCTATGTGCAAACGCCTCTCTCTTCTTCTCGTCTAGCTCATTTTTTGTTCTCTTCAGCAGCCATCTCTCTATCCCGTCCACTCTCTCGTTGACTACCTGTGTTCCTCTCTGCCCTACGCTTCCTTTTAGTCTTTCTCTTGCAAAAGGGTGCATTCCTCTGTCTGTGTAGAGTGCCTGTGCACATTGTTTCAGATGAGGGAAAAGATGAAAAGGATGCATTCCTCTCCCCCCTCCCATTTCGTTCTCTATCCCCTCTCTCAGGCATGTAAGGATTGCCTGCCCTACCGCTTCGTTTCTTCTCTCCTTTAAAGCCTTCCCTGCCCACCGGATCGTTCTGGAAGCCACTTCGAGATCAATCGGAATGAAACCTCCTTCCATCATCAGCGTGTCACAATTCTCTTTCTTTCTCAAACGCAAAACAAACCTGACAAATCTCCTTTGCTTCTCGTCGAATTCTGCATACGCGCTATCTGGGCATGCATGGATTTCGCATCCATACAACCATACGGCGCGCACTGTCTGTTTAAATATATTGAAGCAATCAGCGGGTGGAATCCCTCCCTCCCTTCCTATCTTCCCCATCAGTCCCTGCATGCATCTCTCTGCTTTGATTGACCGTGCTTTCATCATGGTTTCTAGGTTGCAGTCGGTGGATAGGACCAGTCCCAGGTAGGGTTGCTCTCTTGCTTCTTTCATCACTATCTCCCCCAGTCTAACTTCTTCTTTCTCTCTTGATACGATGCGGCCAAACCGGACCAATCTCGACTTGTCAGAGAATAGAAGACAGAGAGGTTCTGCAAAGGCTACAAGGTTCAAAAGAAGAAGGTTCAACTGTCTATCTGAGGATTCAAGGAGTGTTGTGTCATCTGCAAACAGAGGGGTAAGGAAATCGACCCACCTCCCGTTTTCTCCTGCCGGAACCTTTGGCCTCTGTCTGTCGGTCTGTCGTCTCTGTCCTCTCCTCTTTCCTACTTCCTCTGGCAAGTCATGTGTGTACACAGAGTAAAGGGAAGGGCCGCTCAGGCCTCCTTGCTTGAGTCCTTTGTCTTCCGGGTACCATTACAAGGTCCGTGTGGGATGTAATACGGCGGTACACAACAAGCCGTAACAATAGACTTTAATACTGATGACGACGGTTATGACTAGGGTTGCGATATTTATCATCATACAATGATCATGCATCCTATGATCTAGCCTATGTTAGTTGCTTGGGATCTGGCGTCGCTAGATCTAGGATTTAACCCTCAATCATCATCATCATCATCATGATGATAAATCTTAAACTTGACATTACTTAATACATTAAAACTATTTAGTTCAATATAGAATTTTATTATAAATCACCTTTAGGACTAGCTTTAATAAAATTTAATGAACTAATAAAAAATAGCTTCACATCTAGCTTTACAGTGACTTGAGCAATTATTCCAATAACTGTATAATTAGTTCAAGTTTCATACAGTAAAATAGCGGCAGCAGCAGTGCATGAGCCTTGAGCAGAGGCAGAAGCCTCAGAAGCCTGAGTGACGCAAGCTGTAAGTTTGTTCCCAGGGTATTTAATTTTATATGGGATTTGGAACTATGCATAACTCTCGGTATCATACTTAGACCCTGCTGTCACAGGGTGTCTGTCAGGGAAGACCTATCGTCCTCCCTTCTTCCTGAGTGAGGCCGCCGCCAAAGCCCCCCCCACAGAGAAGCGAAGTCAATCCCTACTGTCACCTTATCTTTCACTTTGCTTTCTTTTACTTCTGTCCTGTGCTGTTGTTTTGCTTCTATCAACTGCCTCAATTGGTCTCCCGTCACATTCTCTTCTTTCAATGAGAGATCGGCCGTTACATCCAGCAGGTCTCTGTTCTCTCGGAGCAGCATCAGAGCCCTCCCATAGGCCTCCTTGCTCAGCCGAGTCACCTCCTCGTCGGCCACCTTCTGCACCCCACTTCCCAACAGATGCACCGACAAAAGCCCCACCTTCTCTGAAAAGCCGTACCTGCTGACCATCTCTCTGGCCAGCCTCGTGACTTCCTCGATGTCCGACACCGCCCCCAGAGTGACACCCTCCTTCCCGTAGACCACCTCCTCTGCCGCCCGACCTCCAAGACCGATGCATAGCTGTGCCTTCATCTTGGCAATCGTCTCCCTCCCCAAATTCTCCTCGCCCCTGAAACTAGTGAAGCCCCCCGCTGCATCCCCCTGTGATGAGATTCCCAGCCTGG
>JAHBMJ010003272.1:51102-86102 GCA_018398765.1 Chromera velia | reverse complement strand
GAGGCAAAAAAGCAACGTCGGCCTCTCCAGTGAGCGCTTTCACCAAAATCGTCTTACCACACCCCGGAGGACCCTCTAACAAAACCCCTCCAGGAACCCAGGCATTCATTGTTCTGTACCTCGCGGGATGTTTGAGCATCTCTGCAATCTCCTGAATTTCCTGTTTGGCCTCCTCTAACCCAATTACCTGGGTGAAGTTGAAACTCCGGTCTCTGTTCTCACTTAACACCTTACCAGGCTGTATAGGGGAAGACGACGAGCGGCTAGATGAGCGCCAGTCCCTGTTCCCAATGTCGATTTCGAAGGATAGCTTGAGCGGAGCAGGTAAGATTCAATCGACCACCGCAGGGACCACTACGAACCATACAAAAAAAGTCTTTACTATGTCGACTACTTTAGGATTCAGAATAAAATTCCGTATCGTCTGAAAGACCCTTGTAGCAGCTACTCGTTAGATGACTAGAGCCCCCTCTTCGGCCGCCAAACTCGCAGGGTTGCTTGAAGGGTCTAAAGTTGCACACAGCAAAAGGAGTGCTGGAAGCAGCATGGACGCCCCCAAAAGTACGGGCTTGTTCTCAGCACTCTGCACCTCGAGAGCGTTGCGACTCGGCACTTTCGGTGCGACTGACAGACGCGGCCTTGCCGCTCGAGCACTGAGGGAATTCATGAAGGGAGACTACAAAAAGAAGGAGAACTGGTGCCTCCCAGCCCCTTGACTAAAAAGAAGGGACAGGAGGGCAAACAGCCTCAACATAAACTTTCTTGCCATGATTCAATGTACGTGAGAGGAGGAGACGGCCGAGAAAGCGAGACGGACGGTGAAAGACCGTCAGAAAGCGAGATGGACAGCGAAAGAGAGACGGACGGCGAAAGACCATCTGACAGGAAAGACACTCTTTAAAGAGCCACACATAGAAAAAAACCCTGGTCCAGGTGCCCTTCAGGTCCTTACATATTGTCCGGAAACATCATGGAAATATGATGCGAGAAGCTCAGAAATAGCTCAGGATAATTACATACAGGAGACCGACTTTTTCTACGGAAATGGGAGGTGAATTATGGTGAATTCGGTTCTATGTGAGCTGAGAGAAGAAAATACACCAAAGAAGGGAAAAAAGACGGCACGCGAAGCGCGCTGAAAAGATGATATCGGCGCACAAAGCGCGCCAAAAAACTAGTCAGATTTTTGATTTACTTTTCGAACTGACTTCGAATTCTAGTCTAATTTTTGAACTAACTTAGAATTTTAGTCTGCTTTTCGAACTGACTTCGAATTCTAGTCTGATTTTCGAAGTAATTTAGAATTTTAGTCTACTTTTCGAACTGACTTCGAATTCTAGTCTAATTTTTGAACAGACTTAGAATTTTAGTCTGTTATAGTCTGCTTTTCGAACTAACTTTGAATTCTAGTCTGATTTTCAAACTGACTTCGAAATCTAATCTGATTTTCGAGCCAACTGTGAATTTTCGTCTGGTTTTCAAACATGTTCTAAAAGCTCATTTTCTAATATATTCAGTAAGAAAAAAAAAAAATTCGCCTGCGGTGCTAAAAAAGTAGTCTGATTTTCGAACTAACTTAAAATTTTAGTCTGATTTTTGAACTAACTTCGAATTTTAGTCTGATTTTCGAACCAACTTCGAATTCCAGTCTGATTTTCAAGCCAACTCTAAATTTTAGTCTGGTTTTTGAACATGTTTTAAAAGCTGATTTTCTAATATATTTAGTAGGAAAAAAAAAATTTTTGCCTGCGGCGCTAAAAAAGTAGTCTGATTTTCGAACTAACTTAAAATTTTAGTCTGATTTTTGAACTAACTTCAAAAATTCTAGTCTGATTGTCGAACTGACTTCGAATTCCAGTCTGATTTTCAAGCCAACTCTAAATTTTAGTCTGGTTTTTGAACATGTTTTAAAAGCTGATTTTCTAATATATTTAGTAGGAAAAAAAAAATTTTTGCCTGCGGCGCTAAAAAAGTAGTCTGATTTTCGAACTAACTTAAAATTTTAGTCTGATTTTTGAACTAACTTCAAATTCTAGTCTGATTGTCGAACTGACTTCGAATTCCAGTCTGATTTCTGAGCTAACTCTGAATTTTAGTCTGGTTTTTGAACTAACTTCAAATTCTAGTCTGATTGTCAAACTGACTTCGAATTCCAGTCTGATTTCTGAGCTAACTCTGAATTTTAGTCTGGTTTTTGAACATGTTCTAAAAGCTGATTTTCTAATACTTTTAGTAGGTAAAAAAAAATAAAATCGCCTGCGGTGCCACAAAATTAGTCTGATTTTCAAACTAACTTAGAATTTTAGTTTGATTTTCGAAATACTTCTAAAAGCTGATTTTCTAATACTTATGGGTCTTGGGGTTTTTATCAAACATCTGCATGATTGCAATACGATATACAACATTCAAAGTCATTGCAATAATGACAACTGAATGAAGGCCTTTGAAGGGGGAAAACAAACAGCAAGGGGGGGGAAAGCCGGGAAAAGCAGTGAACAGAACGAGAAAGACAGGGGAAAAACACACAAAACACTAGAATAAGAAGGCGAAGTGTTAAACATTCAGCCGCATTCAGCCCCCGTCTTTCTTTTTCTTCTTCTCCTACCTTGCCTTTTGCAAATTGTGTGCCTTCAAAATGTCTTTCTCCCATTGACTAAACTCTTTGGTAGGCTTTCCACCCTAGGGAGATGGACACCAAATAAAAAATACCCCCCCTTCTTCCAGTTGTTTGACCTCATGGAAGAATCGGTCTCCCTGATCAAAGATTGTTTGACATTTGTTGCATGCCTGCCCTTGCTTTGCCAAACGGGCAACCTCTTTTGAGTGCTTTTTTTTGGGGATTTCAACGGTCTCGAATTCGGTCAGATCAGGAAAAGTGAGGGGGCAATACAAGTAGTATGTCTGTCTTTTCGGGTGAGTAGAAGATTCGACCGGAAGCCCACAGAGGTCACAGCAGCTCCTGACTAACAAATTGAGGATGTGAATCAGTTTTGAATAGTTTGCTTTGCTCAGGTGGTGAGACTGTGCAAGTTGTACTCGCTGCTGTGCAAGCACCACATACTGGTTGAGGTCACCCCCTCCCCCCCCATCCTCCACATCGATCACCTCCTACATAGCCCCCCCTCCCGAATTCATTTCTGCAATCTCTCTGGCATCAGAAACAACTCCGGCCGCTGCTTCAACATCAACCATGCCGTCTGACACGGAGTATGAAGAGTCGTGGTTGTGCCGCACTCTATCGCTCATCGAACAGCTGGAAGCGAGAGCGTCTGCCCCCGCTCGTTTTTTCTTCTGGTCGTCGATGAACTGCTTCACGAACGACCGGTTTGTGTATGAGATGTGGCAGTCAGGGATGTTGATATTGAGGGCTGCAATGCAAGAAGGGGGGAAAAGCTTGCACAAGAAGGGGGAGGGGTAGGGGGGAGAAAGGGGATGGGGGGGGTGGGGGTAGAAAAGAGGGAAAACAAGTAAACAAGAAGGGGAAAACCAAGTAAACAAGAAGGGGGAAAACAAGTAAACAAGAAGGAGAAAAACTGGCAATCATTGGCAATCTAGCTGGCAAGTCAAAGAAGAATTAAAGGGAAACACTGACCCGTAATATCGGCAGCATCGCCATCTTGCAGTTTTTATAAGGAATCCAGCTCCAACGCGATCTTTGCATAGTCGTCGCCATGGTTTTGGTGAAGGTGCCAGACTAGATCCCTCATAGAAGAGCTCCATCTGGACAAAAGCTTCAGATGGTACGAGACGAACGCGCCCCCTGGCCTTGTTTACAGATTTGTGAGGTCTACCTCAGTCAGAAAAACAGGTCTCTCTGAAGACATGATTTTTGCAACAGAGCAGCTGAGGTCTGCTGCTGCCAAGCTCTGCATGCATCCGATGCAGTGCAAAAACAAAGGAAAAAGAATCAGCGTGAAGCCAACGGGAGGGGAAGTGGGAAAAACGAGTCACTGTAGAAACCTTAAGCCGACGGGGGAGGAAGGGGGAAAAACGAGCGGAAAGCCGACGGCGGGGAAAGGGGAAAAACCAAGCTGTCTGACCGATTCATCCTGAAGGAATTCCGAGGGCTCCGTCTCTGAGAAATATGGCAAAAGAGGGGGTTCATCGAAGTCCTCCTCGTTATCATCATCTCTCAGATCACCTGCGTCCGTGGCGATCTGATCTCCACCTGATTCTGTCATTGGGTTGCGGGCCTGGGCATATTCCATTCCCCACACTGTCAGCTCTCCTAAGAGTCGACACGTTGACTCTTTCCTTCGCAGATGTTCAAAACTCAAGTCCAAACATTGACCTGTAATCTCATAGTACAGGTTGTCAGCCGCAACCTATGATAGAATTAAAAAGAAAAGAAATGAGACCATCACAACTATAGGGGGAAAAGAGGGGAAAACAGAAGAAACGAGACCATCAATGTTCATCATGAGACCATCACGGCTGAAGGGGGGGAAAAGAGAAGAAATGAGACTATCAATGTCCACCATGAGACCATCAACATTTCACTCACCAGTTGGGTAAGGTCTGCCACCTCTGGAAAGAGCCCTCCGTTCTGTTTGATTCAATCGCCCGTCCACTTCATCAGGCTGTCGAGGAAAACTTGTTGAAAGACCTCGTCCGACAGTGTGGAAGAGTAGAGCGCCCTCTTCAGAAAAGAATGTAGAAACTCTAGCTATGAAGTAGACCGAGCAGTCTGCTACATGCTGAGTACATACTTTTCATCCCCTTTCCCCCTCCACAATTCCTTCTTGACTTCCCAGTAGAGAGAGATGCTATGCGGATCTGATAAACACCCGTTCCTCATGTGTTTAAGCTGCTCCTCCCAGATCGCCTCCATATGCGGTCGGTGAAAAGTAGGACACCGTTGTAGGACTTTGTCTTGAAGACATCGTACACGACCTGCAATGTATGTGTATAAAAGAGGGGGGAAGAGATGGTAAGAGTGAGAAAGAAGCTCTGCCTAGGGGTGCCTAGGGGTCTGTGGATCTTTGTAAGGGGAAGGGAGAACTAGAGGGGGAAAGGGGAAGACCAGACTCACTTGAAGGCGCCGTTCGAGTTCTGCAGGTTAAGGAATGAGTCTTCGGACATATCTGCGCAGGTCCTTTGCTGTGACTTGCTTCCATACCTCGTCTCGACCAATGAGATTCTGTAATCGAACTTAAGGGCAGAGAGGCAAGAAAATAGGGGGAAAAGATAAAATTGAGGGGCGAAAAAAAGATAACGAAGAGGGAGGGGGGAGGGGGAACCAATAGTAAAAGGGGGGGGGAAAGAGCAAAAGAGGAGAAATGATACCACAAAAAGAAGGACCATAAGCTTTGGCGGCCTACCTCTGCTTTCATTACTGCTGTCAAGAGCTTGTCAAGGTCCTCTTTGGACAGAACGAAGAGTGCTTTTTGGATCTTCTTGACAAAGAGGGGGGTGTATGGGTGACTTTTGGAATGCAGACCCTTGCTCAACCTGTCTATCCAGTGGAACACGTCCAGGAGGATCTTGATATGGGGGTTCAAAATTCGCCAAGCTGCTTTCATCGCTCCCTCTCCACAGCAGTCGCGATCGAGCCAGACAATCTCCGGGAACTCCAGCTTGAAGATCTCATACCTCCGCCTCAGCTTCTTCATCGCCTCAAGCACTTCCTCCACACTCTGGGTTTCGAGACAGAGTGAGAGAATCACCTGCAAACAACGAAATGACATGGAGGCATGACGCTTTGAGGAGGAAAACACTAGGGGAAAAGAGAAATGGATACTCGAGGGGGTAGACAGGAAAAAGGGGGGAAGAGGGAGGTAAGAACCCACTTCTTTCGCTTCATTCATGAGACTCCACAGGTACTTCACGCCGCAGCTGTGATCTGTTTGCGGGATGTGAGTGATATCGTTTTTCAGATACTTTTCTCTTGCAATGAGAGACAGCAGATCGACGGGGGAAAAAAATAATGAAAGATAGATAGCGGCAGATTGACAGGAGGAAGAGAATAAAAGACAAGCAGCGGTAGATTGACAGGGGGAAGAGAACCAAAGATGGGCAGCGGGGGGGAAGAGAATCAAAGATAGGCAGCGGGGGGGAAGAGTTCATGCACGCACCTCGCGAACTAAGAAGGGTTTTTTGGTATGCTTGCCACTCTCTCCCTGCATAGACAAAGTACGCCCGGATGAGGCTTTGCCGACAACGCTTTGAGTTGTAACCATTGAACTCAAATCGGCCTCCAAAAGCAGGAGCTTTCTTATTGATGGGGCCTTCCGAAACAGCCTGCCGCTCCCCTACACCGAAACCTGTGGCTGCTGCAGAAAGGGGGAAGATATCCTGCCACCCCCCCACACTGAAACCTATGGCTGCTGCAGAAGGGGGGAAGACATCCTGTCGCCCCCCCCCACCGAAACCTGTGGCTGCTACAGAAGGGGGGAAGACATCCTGCCGCCCCCTCACACTGAAATCTGTGGCTGCTATAGAAGGGGGGAAGACATCCTGCCACCCCCCCATACCGAAACCTGTGGCTGCTGCAGAAGGGGGCAAGACAACTGCAGAAGGGGGGAAGACGGTCCAAAGACCGAAGACCCCCAGACCAGGATCTCTGGCGTGACAATCATGGATAGGTAGCTCAGTTTTGATTGTCACCACATCCTCTCCGTCCACGACAACAACCCTCTCCTCGTCTGTGAAGCTCTCGCCCCCCCCAAGCCCTACACCGATACCTGTGGCTGCTGCAGAAGGGGGGAAGACATCCTGCTGCCCCCCCACATCAAAACCTGTGGCTGCTGCAGAAAGTGGAAAGACATTCTGCCGCTCCCCCACACTGAAACCTGTGGCTGCTGCAGAAGGGGGGAAGATATCCTGCCGTCCCCCTACACCGAAACCTGTGGCTGCTACAAAAGGGGGGAAGACATCTTACTGCCCCCCCACACCGAAACCTGTGGCTGTTACAGAAGGAGGAAAGACATTCTGCCGCTCCCCCACACTGAAATTTGTGGCGGCTGTAGAAGGGGGGAAGACATCCTGCCGCCCCCCCATACCGAAACCTGTGGCTGCTGCAGAAGGGGGGAAGACATCCTGCTGCCCCCCCACACCAAAACCTGTGGCTGCTACAGAAGGGGGGAAGATATCCTGCCGCCCCCCCACACCGAAAACTGTGGCTGCTGCAGAAGGGGGGAAGACATCCTACCGCCCCCCCACACCGAAACCTGTAGCTGTTGCAGAAGGGGGGGACACTACTGCAGAAAAGAGGAAGACCCCCAGACCAAGATCTCTGGCGTGACTGTCATGGATAGGTGGCTCAGTCTCGATTGTCACCACATCCTCTCCATCCCCATCCATGACAACAACCCTCTCTTCGTTTGTGAAGCTCTCGCCCCCCCTAGGGCTCTCAGCGACTTCTATTGAAGGCGAAGAGGATTCTGCACTTGCAGCACTCGACGCGCATGCAGAGTCCTTCGGTAGGCCTTTCACGCGCCTCCAAACCGAGTCAGCTGCTCAATGTAGGCTTGGTGGTGTCTGTAATCCAGTCATCTGCAAACAGAGGCGATGCTTGTATCTCCAGGACGCCTGACTGCTTGCACTTCTGGAAGAATCTGTAAGCATACCAAGGGGGGAGGAAGGGGGGGAAAGGAGTGATGAGGAGGAACAGCGACAGGGGGGGGAGTTGGAAGGGAGAAAGAGATAGAGATCGAGGAGAGGAAGGGAAAAGAGGGGAAGAGGGAGAGGGTGGGGGGGAAGGGAGGAAGAGATAGAGAGGGAAAGAAGGGAGAAGGGGGGAAGAGCCAGAGCAGGGAGGGGGGAATGACGAGGGGGGAAAAGGTTTAAGAATCGTGGACCTCCTTAGCCAACAGAGTGTCATATCGTTTTCCCTTCAGCATGATGAAAGGCACGTGGATGAGAGCTGCTTCCAGAAGACTAGAGAGGACCTTATGGGACAACACCCCGAACTCCTTTCTCACCCCCTTCTCTATTTTACACGTTCCCTGGCACTGCAGCCTCATCTGCACAAAACGAGCAGCCAGGGGGGGGGGAAGAAATTATCAGGGAGAAACCAGTGGAAACAGCCAGGGGGAAAAGAGAGTGAGAGAGAGAGAGAGAGGCGGAAGTCGCTGAGAGCGCCAGGGGTGGGGAAAAAATCTTGGGGGAAAAGTAGGGGGAACAGCTAAGGGGGAAGAGAGAGAGAGACCGACATACTTCGTTAACGTAGAAATCTTCAGGATCTCCAGTCACGTATCTTGTAAGATGAACAGTACAATGCTATATGATGGTCCGAAGGTACGTCTGACCTAGAAGCGTTAGTGTTCAATCTAGCCAGTCAAACAGTCTGTTGATCACTTCATGCACCAGGCTGCTCAAACCATTAACTGCATTTATTTGGTCTCATCCCATAGCTGCAGCCTTCACTAAAATCGATTTGATCGCACGCGCTCGTAGCCTGGCGGCAAGCCGTCTCCGAGCCGGTCCCGGTACCTGTACTATGCGCGTTCACACCCCAACAGCACCTCTCGCGCCGCCACATGTATAGCCCGACGTCTCAGCCCCAGGTACGCCCCTCACACATGTCCGTCCGCCAAACTGACGTCCACGCTCAGTTCCTTGGCTGAGTACTCAGGCCTGCATCAATCAGTTGAGAAACATGCATGGAGGTCGGTATACCACGACCAACCAGATCCAACCAGTCACCTGCCCAGCACCACCTCCTTTGTCCAGCTTGTCCACGCCTACTTAATTTGTCTCTCACCTTGAAGCTCACTAACTTTTCTACTAACTCCTTTTCTAACTCATCCCTCACACATGCCTATCCACTCCCAGGCCTCACTTCCTTTGCATTCTTCTTTTCTTGAAGTCGGCAATTGCTTCTTTTGCACATGAAAGATTTTCTGCCGGTTCCCATAAGGCATCTTCCTTTCTGAATCCCTTCCATCTCACCAAATAATGCGACTTTCCACCGATTTTTCTCCATTCCAATACCTCCTCCACTTCATATTCCGATCCTTCAAATCTAGGGAGTCTGACTGCAGGTGGAGGATCTCCCGGTTCTCTAATATACTTCTTCAAATAGGTTACATTCACTACAGGATGAATGCGCACACCTGCCGGGAAGATAAGCTCATACGCTCCTCTTGTCACCATTCTCTCTACCTCAAAGGGACCAAACCAAATTGGCTCGAACTTTCTTTTTTGTCCTTCCGGTCTCTTTTCTTGTTCAAAGAACTCTCTGTGCACCAAAACCCAATCTCCAGGGCCAACTTCCAATTCCTTGCGGTGTTGATCATAATAGCGGGCTGCTGTCTCTCTGGCCCGCTCAAACAATTCCTTCGCCTAGGTAATCTCTGCTTTGTACCTTGCGACGAAGTCCGCTACAGAAGGTGACAGCGAGCTTCCCCTAACCAGCACTGCAGGCAGACGAATTGGATCAAACCCATGCATAAATTTGTAAGGTGAGAGACTAGTTACAGGATGAACACTGTCTCTGTAGGCAAAATTACATGCAGGCAAAGCCTCGGCCCAGTCTTCCTGATGGTCCACCACGAAACATCGCAATATCTCCCCGATCGTCCTATTGTCTCTCTCTGTCTGTCCGTCTGTCTGTGGGTGTCGAGAGGAACTCATTTTCATTTTAAATTCCATAGCTTCTGTAACTCTTGCCAGAAGGCAGAAATAAAGTGAGGATCACGATCAGGGACGAGCGACTGAAACATACCAATAGAACACACCACTCTTTCAAACACAACAGACGCAGTTTCTTCTCCTGTGATCTCTTCCCACACTGGAATGAAAAATGCATCTTTTAACAGATGGTCAACCACAGACAGAATTCCATCCACAATCTTTCCCCAATACAATGTCCTCGGCAGACCAAACAGGAAGTCGAGAGAAAGACTCTTATATGTAAATTCAGGGATGGGCAGCAGATTCAGCAAACCTGGTTTTTTCTGTGTTGAATGTTTTGCTCTCTGACATACATCACAGCAAGCCACGTATTTCTTCACTGAGCGGTACATATTAGGCCAGTAAAACTTGCTGTTCACCTTCAAGAAAGTCTTTTCTGGCCCTAGGTGTCCGTCCATTATGATGTCGTGGTGCTCTGAGATGATTTGTCTCTGCAATATATCAGTAGGGATGGCCAGACGATTTTTGAAATACAGGAGGCCATCCATGAAAGTAAATGGTTGAATTCTTATTCTCAAGTGTCGAGGCACCGGCTCTTCTGGATACCTAAGCACCTCACACAGTTCCTGAAAGAATGTTTCCTTCTTATATCCTCTCTTTATCTCTCTCAGAAACTCTTCATCCACGTCCACCCTCATTTCTATTCCCACCAGAATTCTTTTTTCTCTGTCTCCTTCTTCTTTTTCTTCTTCACTCTTTTCCTCAACGTTTTCTCTTTCCTCCTCTATCTTTCTTTCCTTCTCTGTTTCTCTATTCTCCTCTGTCTCTCTGTTTGCCTCTGTTTCTCTCTTCTCCTCTGTCTCTCTGTTTGCCTCTGTCTCTCTCTTCTCCTCTGTCTCCCTATTTGCCTCTGTCTCTTTCTTCTCCTCTGTCTCTCTGTTTGCCTCTGTCTCTCTCTCTGGCTTTCTACTCAATGCATCCGCCACCCAATTTTTCGATCCCGGCACATAGCGAGGAACGATTCCAATCTGATCAAACAACATCACCTAACGACGCATGCGCGGAGACATTTGCATCCGATCAGCAGTCAACGTGATCGTTTTCAAAGATTCATGATCGCTCCACACTTAAGTAGTGCAAGAGACATACGGACGCCAAATCTTTACAGCAAACACATACGCCAAAAATTCTTTGTCTTTGATATGATAGTTCTTCTCTGCGGGGCTCATCGTTCTTGATGCGAAGGCATACGGACGCAAAATTCTGACCTGTGGGTCCTTCTGCATCAACACCGCCGCGAGCGTTGAGGTCTTTTCGCAGGCATCTATAAAGACCTCAAACGGGCAGATAGGTTCGGGAACAAACAATTCCGTCACTTTCTTCACGGCTTCCTTCTGAATCACTGTCTCAAAGCTCGCTTGCTGCTCTTTTTTCCATTCAAACTTCACCTTCTTTTTCAGCAAGCGATACATCGGAGCAGCCTTCTTACTGAACTCGAAAATAAATCTTCTGACCCACGACGCCAAGCCAAGAAAAGAATGTAATTCACTCGTGCTCTTTGGTACAGGCCAGTTCTTAATTTCCTCTATTTTACTTCTCTCTGGCCTCACTCCCTTTTCTGAAATCTTCAATCCAAGAAAAACAACCTCTCTTTGAAAAAAATGACATTTCGAAAGCTTCGCGAACAATTTCGCTTGTCTCAACAAAAACAAAACCCGAGACACATGCCTTACATGCTCTTCTCTTGTCCGCGAATAAATCAAAATATCGTCAATGAAAACCAATACGTATCGATCCAAACACTCACGTAATACATACTGAATGAGTCTCATTGCTGCCGGTGGAGCGTTTGTCAACCCAAAAGAGACAACCAACCACTCGAAATTTCCATACCGTGTTGTGAATGTTGTTTTCTGAATATCTCCCTCCCTTACTCTCATTTGATGGTAGTACTGTCTGAGATCAAGTGCAGTGAAGAATTTTGCCCCATGCAGCCGATCAATGAGGTCTTGTGGGTGAGGGAGTGGGTGTTTATCTTTGATTATAATTCTGTTCAGTCCTGTATAATCACAACACATCCTCATGCTTCCGTCTTTCTTCTGTATAAACAACACTGGAGCTGCATACGGAGAGTATGATAGGCGAATGAATCCCTAGCTGTTTCAAATATGTATCCATCTGCTTTCTCAGCTCATCCAACTCACCAAGAGAAAGACAGTAAGGTGGGCAAGCTGGGGGTGGGTGGCCGGGTTCCAAATCGATCTTGAAATCCAGCCCCTCGCCCCGAGACGGAGGTAATCCTGAAAGAGAGTCAGGAAAGAGAGTTGCATTCTCCACCATAATTCTTTTCACGTCGATAGGCACGGACGGTTTTTGAAGAAACTCATGCACTTCACTCAAATCAGGCGAAGAGAAAATAGGATGGTCAGCCGGGAGCAAAGAAAGAAAGTCATTCACTGTCTCACTACCTCCCTTTCCTTTTTCCTTCATCTCCACATTCTTTTCCCCCTCATGTATTTCATGAAGCCCTTGAACCCGACATGCACTGAACTCACCAGGAGAGGATCTTGTCTGCAACCGCAGAATGTGGCAGACCGCCCCCTTCTGGATTGCTCGGTGTGCCTGCACAGAAGAGAGAAGAGGGGGACAATCTGAAAATTCCTCCTCCTCTTCAAGCTCTGCATCAGGCACCCAGTAAATCAATTTCCCCTTGAACCAAAAACGCAGACTTTGAGACGACCACTATAACTCTGGCTTATACTTACGCCCCCACTTTGTTCCCAAAATTAAATCATATTCCTCCAGGTCGGCCAGTATGACACCTACTGTCTCTTGGTACCCTTGGATGCTAACCGGCATAGAGGGTGCACACTCCCGAACCGTTTGCGTTTTGATCGCCTTCTTCGAAGCTTTTAGCGCCCCAGGTACCAGAGTTGGTCGTCTTAATCTGCACACATGGATGCGGTAGGCACGGGCAAATCTACGATCTAGATAAATATCATCCGCTCCGAAGTCAACCAAAGCTCTGACAGGCACACCCGCCATTCGGCCAGAGTATACAAACAACCCTGGATGAAAGTCCAAATCAGAGAACAAATCGAGAGCGGAATTTGACTCTGTGTCACACATGTTTATATGTTCGATGGGAATGTCAAACTCTTGGGGATCCCCATATATTTCTGTGCACTGACCACACTGACCACGTGTCGGGGGCACTTCTCCCTCTTCATAGCCCCCGTAGATCGTCCGGACTCCAGATCGTCCACCGTCACGGCCACCTCCACGCTTTCCACGACCATCACGCCCTCTGCCCCGAGGGCCCGAGTCTCTGTATCCCCCCCTCCACTGCGCCTGAAAGGAGGAACCCGTGCCCACTGCCTTTCTCCTCGTTACCCCTATCTCCACGAGTCTACATGGGAGTTGCCATAATTTGCCCAGCCCTGTGGCCTTGGGCATCTGTTGGCACTATGACCAGACAGGCGGTAATGGAAGCACCATCCTTCTCGGATGTAATGGGCTCTCTCGTCTGGCGTGAGTGGTGGTGGGAGCGAACAGACCCCACATAAATCCATGGGGACGGGCCTTTCCTCAGGGACAAGCGGCTGGTTACGTTAACCGCTTACCCCTCCACTCTCGGGAACGCGCAGACGGAAATCTCGGTGTCCACCACCTTTTGCTTGGGAGGAGAGGAAGGCTTCGATCTCGGCTGCCTCCTTCTGTGTCTCTAACAGTGTGTGTGTCTTCGCTTTCGCAACGTCGAGGGTGATGGAGTTCGGCAGTCCCTTGATGTAGTCCTCGACAACGTCTTCCTCCCATAGGTGGGAAAGCTGGCCCACCAACTGAGAGAAGGCCTCGTTGTACTTCTTCACCCCTAAGGCTTCAGTGCAGTGAAGTGCCTGAAGCTTTGCCCGAGCGATACTCCTCTCTATGGTCACCTTCAGTCTCTCCGTGAGTTCAGTCTTCAGCGACTCCCAGTTCAAGAACAGTGTCACTCCATGCTCCTCCTCATACTTCTCATACCATTCCTTCAAATAGGCCGGTAGCCGGCCTTTTGCCGTCTTCATTTTCTTCGATTCCCTCACCTCGTTCAGCTCAAAGAAGTCTTCTACGTCCTTCAGCCATCTCTGAAGCTCCTCCCTCTTACCAGAGAACACCAGCTTGGCGGGGAGCTTCACAACCTTGCTTGCGCAGTGACCGGGACCAGTGTCAGTGCTCACACCAGCAGGTGAGCTCTGAAGGATCGGAGGGGAAACCTCGGATGATAGAGAAAGGCCTGATTGGATAGCTTGAATAGCCTGTCCTTGTGCCCCCAAAGCCTGTCCCTGCAAAGTCAATTGTTGTCCCTGCAAGGCCTGCGTTTCCTGAACGATGCGTATCGAATTGGACAATGTTTCAAAGGCCCCAAACACTTCTGGAATGCCCGGAGCCCCAACATTCTGCGCACTTTCCATCAGCGTATCGAGCCGAAGGAAGGAAGAGCAATTCTCAGTCTGAAGCGACACTTGGAAACTTTTCTCTCCACCCTTATCTGACGCTGGAAAGAGGCTCTACTACCAACTGTAAGATGAACAGTACAATGCTATATGATGGTCCGAAGGTACGTCTGACCTAGAAGCGTTAGTGTTCAATCTAGCCAGTCAAACAGTCTGTTGATCACTTCATGCACCAGGCTGCTCAAACCATTAACTGCATTTATTTGGTCTCATCCCATAGCTGCAGCCTTCACTAAAATCGATTTGATCGCGCGCGCTCGTGGCCCGGTGGCAAGCCGTCTCCGAGCCGGTCCCGGTACCTATACTATGTGCACTCACGCCCCGGCAGCACCTCTCGCGCCGCCACATGTACAGCCCGACGTCTCAGCCCCAGGCACGCCCCTCACATATCTTGGGGGGCGAGTCCCACACCCCTTTTTTCCCAACGGCCCTTTGCAGTCTGGGCATGGGACCGTGCCCTGAGGGAACTTGCGAGTCACCGAGGGATCTTCAGTGGGGTTCCATATGAAGAACCTCTTGATGAAGTAGTGCTCTAGGCAGGGCTTATTCATGAGGTCTGGGTCAATAAGGTTGGGGGGCTCAATCTATCCAAGCATTTTCCTGTACGGTTTCCCCGCCTTCTTGCACGCAGACTTCGCCCAGTTGATCTGGTGGGGAGGAAGCTTGCCACCCTACCGGTGGAAGGGGCCCTCCACTGCTTCAGTAGAGTTTTGAACGTCCAAAGGGGTGGGGGGATGCTCCGCAGTGACTGTAGACCTAGCTGCAGAGAAAGCCGGAGGGGGGGGGGCGAAGTCCTTCATCAGTAAAAAGTCCTTTTCAGCCTTGAAGCATCTCTTCCACAGGTCTGTGTCAAAATTCTCGAAGTGGAATCCGCAGCAGCACTCACACGCTTTCAGCTTTGGTCTTTGCCCCTCCTCTTGTTGCCGCCCTTGTTCAGACTGGGAACCTGTAGAAAACTTTAAAAACCCCAGAATCGATGTCTGCTGGGCTCCTTTCTTTTGCACCTTCACTGTCCTGCCCTCTTTCGCTTGTGGCATAGATGCCCTGCAGTTCTTGAAGAGTTCGTACACTTTCTCTACGACTCCATTCCGTAGAGCCTCCCCCCTTCCGAGAGTTAGGGCCCCCCTGAGGGCAGCGCTGCGGAAGGTGCGCAGCCACTCGTCCAGGGATTTTGCCTCGTGCCGTATAGAGATCTCCCCGTCAGCCAACAACCGTCCAAACACAATTCGTAGAGGCCCAGGTACAGGTCAAGGGTGAAGAGACCAAGAGAAAAGGGACGGACGTGGTTAAGGAGACAAGTGCGGGACTTCTGATTTTCGAGCAACAGATGAAAAAAAGCAGGAAATCGGCAGACGGGGATTCCCTACTCCCAGTGAGGAAAGGGAACACTGAAACAGCAAAGAGACAAGTGTGGGGATGTTTCTGAAGTCGGTGACGGAGCCTTTAGCTGGAAGGGGGAAGTCGTCGTGATCGAAGAGCAGAGCCTGACAGACTGAAGATCAGAGTCGCGCGTCGAAAATTGGAGTCAGAAATCAGAGGTGTATTTTGTCGCGACCCCCCTTGGCATGTAAGACAACACACTGATTGTTATCTGATTGTTCGTTTGTTTCGCTTTCCGGGGCCATGCCGGGAGAGTGTATGGGATGCATGACGGATTAGACTTCCTTGACGCACGCACACACAAAATGCATGGCGTCTCTCCACGCACTGACACGCATGCAGTCTCCCACCGTCCATTCTAATGATAGAGCTTTGGTCACCAGATCGAAGTCTGGGTGTTTGTCATTGCAACTCGAGTAGATGCTTTTTCGCTGTCTTTTTGTGTGTAGCGCTGTCCTTCTGGGCCTCTCTCTTGCATCGAATCCCACAATGAGCGTCGATGACACCCACAGGAAGGACTTCGGGCGCCTTGTGGTCAGCAGCTCTGCATCTTCTGTCCTCTCTTGCCTGCTGGCTGAGTTGACGTTCTTCTTCACTCATCTCCATTTCATGATCGGTGGCTGCAGGTTCCCCGGCGTGACATGATGGGTCCTGGTAAGTCCACGCTGCCACTTTGGGCTTACAATCCTTTTGGAAGAGAAACTCATTCTTTCCTGTCTCCTGCTCCTCTCTGTCTCCTTGCAGGTCCTTCCAACTACCACCCCGTGAGTGACCGACCGGGACTTGCACCTGGATCTTCGTCTCTACTCCTCCTCCTGCTTACCTGACTGTTTTCTGTGCCTCTTCTTGCCCTGCCTTCTGCGCCCATCTTTGTCCGTTCTCTGCAGCGCGTGATGTCTGCCATGGCTCTTCCTGCTCTCGGACACCTTCACCCCCCCACCCTGAAGATCATGGACGAGATCAAGGAACTCCTCAAGTACACCTTCCAAACAGAGAGTGACTGGACCTTCGCAGTCAGCGGTGCGCTCTTTCTCTTCCCTCTTTCATCCTCAGCTCTTCGCTCACCTCTGTCTCTTACCACCCGTTTTGTGTCACCTCCCTGTTCTCCCCACCCCCTCCCTTTGCATGCTGGCCAACCCATTGTCTTTGTTGTCAGGGTCTCTTCGGCCATGTGCTTCATCCCCTTACCTCTGTGCTCTCTCCTCGCTCTTTTCTTCTCTTCTCTTCTTAACCCGTCACTTCCTCCCCTCCCTCCCTCCCTCCCTCCCTCCCTGCAGGAACCGGACACGCTGCCATGGAGTGCAGCATCGCCAACCTTGTCGAGCCTGGCGATGTCGTGCTGGTGGGAAACAACGGAATCTGGTCGGTCAGCATGATTGGCTTTCCTTTCGTCAGGGAGGGCAGATTTGCTTTGCCACACTGAGCCTTCCTTCCTTTCAGTGCGTTCCTCCATTGGATTCATTCTTCGCATTCGTCGATGAACAAGGAACGACGTTTTGCCGCACTCTTCACCCCCAAGTCTTCCCTGCTATCTCTGCCTTCCTGATTGTTTGGACCCTACAGAATCTCTCACATTGAAAAAAGACGGGAAAGAAAAGAATCCCGTGCACCCAGGTTTCCCTTTCTTTCTCTTCTGTTCCCTTCTCTGCAGGGGCCAGAGAGTCATGGACATCGTCGGCAGATACGGTGGCAAGGCCGTGCAGATGGAGAAGGCTGCAGGCCACACCTTCAGCCTCGATGAGATCAAGAACGCCCTCGCTCAGCACAAGCCCTCGCTCTTGTTCCTCACCCATGGAGAATCTTCTGGGGGGACGATGCAGAACCTGCGGGGCGTCGGGGAGGCCTGCAGGGAGGCCAACTGTCTCCTTCTTGCAGACGCTGTGTGCACCCTCGGTGCTGCCCCTCTCCTTGTTGACCAGTGGTGTGTGGATGCATGCTACTCGGGGAGTCAGAAGGCTCTCTCCTGCGCTCCTGGTGTCTCCCCGATCACCTTCGGCCCCCGTGCAGTGGCCAAGCTGACGAACAGAAAGACCCCTGTGCAGTCATGGTACTTCGATGCCAACGAGATTGCACGCTATTGGGGAGTGGAGGGACGCGCCCGGTTCTATCATCACACTGGTCGGTTGGGGTACTCACTTCTGTTCTAGTTGTGGGAGCGTTTTTTTCTTACCCTTCCCGCTCTCTCTGCGTCTTGGCGCTTCTCTTTCGCATGTCTTTCGGGATGGTCTTCATTCCATTTTCTGCTGCATTTTCTCTTGAGGCCATCTCTGGGACACACTCTCCTGAGCAGCAGGTTTCTTCGCTTGCTTTTTTTCTTCTCTGTTGCCCTTCTGTCTGAAATGAAGACACAGGGATGATAGTCTGTCTTCGTTTCTGTTTGTTTTGTCTTTGCCTGCAGGTCCCGTCTCTCTGTTCTACGCCCTCCGGGAGGCCCTCGCAGTGCTTGCAGAGGAGCGCCTCGAGAAGGCATGGGCACGCCACCAAAACGCTGCAGATCTTCTGTATGCAGAGTTGGAGAGAGTCGGCCTCAGGTGTCTGGTCGAGAAGAAGGACGAGAGACTGCCGTCTGTGACAACCATCGCGGCGGAGGGCATCGACCCCACAAAGGTCAGTCAGTCGTTTACTTTCATACATTTACTTTCATACAGGAATTCTTTTTCAGAATTCTTTTGTATGAAACTAAACGCGGCTGAGGGCATCGACCCCTCAAAGGTCAGTCGGTCAGTCAGTCGAAGGGACAGACAGACAGAGGTTTGATGTTTCCTAAATAGGATGGTTTTTTTTTTTTCTTGCGTTTTTTCCTTTCTTTTGTTTTCTGTCTGCCTGACACACACTCTTCCTTTCTTGTTCCCCTCTCTTCTTCTCTGTGTTTCTACAGATCGTTGACTCAATAAATCCCCCTCACTTCCTTCTCTTTTTGTTTCTCTCTTTCCGTCCCCTGACAATGCAGATTCTTCCATGGATCATGGCCAAGTACGAAGTGGAGATCTCCGCGGGTCTCGGCCCCACTGCCGGCAAGGCCCTTCGCGTCGGGCTGATGGGTGTGAACGCAAATCCCAAAAACGTCCTCTTCACCGTCGCCGCCCTGAAGGACGCCCTCGAAACTCACGGATACGGGGACAAGTTAGTCGGGTTCATGCACACAGTCCAGGACACACTGATTGTTTGTTGATGTGCACGCGTTTCCTTTCAACTGTGCAGTGTCCCTTCCCTCTCTACCGTTTCCTTCCTTCCAAAAACTCACGCATGCATATGTAGAGAACCACCTGCCTGCCTGGCCTGTCTTTGTCGGCTTCCGTGTTGGTCCTGCGATCATCTCGATACAAGATTCTCTTAACTCTCCGTCCTTCGGAGCCTTCTTGTGTCTGAGAGGTAAACAGAAAAGAAAGTAAGTAAGTAAGTGTGTTTGTGTGTGTGTGTGTGTGTGCTGCCGTGAGTAAGGGGCGTCCCCTGAAGGCAAACGACGGATCAATCAGAGAGCCATTGGATTCTGTTTGTGTTTCTTTCTTTCACCCCTTGGTCATTTGAATGCCCCTCTGTCTGTTGCATCCTTCCTTTCCTTTCTCTCCTCCAATTCGTTACCGCCTCAACTTGATTGATTGGTGTCTCTTCTCCTCACGTTAGCTCTCTATTGCTTGATTCCTCTCTCCCTCATTGCACCGGGACGAAACTCTCCTCTGCCTCTGCCTCTTCGCCGACCGGAACGCTCCCTCCCTCCCTCTCCGCTGGATGCACCGAATCCCGGCTCTCACTGGGTGCGTCAATCACTGCAGGTATCTCGCACGTCCCCAGGCTGCCTGAAGAAATGGAGGGAGAGTGAAGGAGTGACTGAAAGAAAGCCGTAGAAAGAAGAGAGACATTGAAAACGAATGAGACGAGGAACTGAATGAAAGGCAGAAAGAAAAAGGAAGAAAAAAGAAGGAAGGAAGGAAAGAACGAAAGGAGCGCAACAATAGTCGGTGAAAATTCTCGGTTGGGTTCTATCTCGCTCATAAGTGATGAGAGAGAACTAGGGAGAGAAGGAATACAGATTTTCGCAGGTGTGTGTTAGAACAAAGGAAGCTTGTTCTTGCCTTCTGCATTTTTGTCTTTTGCTTCTTGGGGCCTTTGTGTCTTCCGGCCCGCCCGATTTGTTCCTATCCAATCACCATTCTCAGTCAGTTCAAACAAGTCGGTCCAGGAAAAAGCGTGAAAGAAGGAAGGAAAGAAAGAAAGAAAGATTTTGAGGAATTCGGAGAGGTCTGACAGAAAAGAGGACGTACAAGCGAAAAGGAGGCAGAAAAGGTTTTGCCCAGCAAGTCAGAAAAGCGACTTGAGAGAATGAGAAAAGCAATATGCGAATGAATGCTCACAGTCTTTCATGCTCATTTGTATCATGTATGTCTGCGTGGTGCAAGTGCAAGTCGAGGAAGTCACTTAATGTGGTGAAGAAATACCGTTAGTAGTTCGTGATCAAACAAAACAGCCAGCCTGTCTCCTTTCGGCTGGTCCTTTACTTTGCTTCAGTTTTGCCTTAGGAAGTCCATCAGTCTTTGTATGCATGCATCAGTGTTGTTTGACTCACCCAGCTGCTTGCTCTGCACACAGCTCTTTCTTCTCTTCTTGTCTGCTCTGTCTTGTCTTCGAATTGTGAGCCCTTTTTCTCAATGTCTGCCCCCCTTTTTGCCAGAGTCTGTCGGCGTTCCACTTCTCCAAGCAATCCACAGACACCGACGTCATCGCGGTCGTCGATCCGTTCTCACCTCTAAGGAGAGAAGAGGCAGAAGAAGAAGAAGCGTTTGAGGAACAAGAGAGAGATTATGACACAAAGACAGAAAGAGAAAGAAGGACAAATATTTTTCTCTCTTGCGTGTTCTTAGTCTTCTCTGATCTCCTTCTACCCCTCCTTCCCTGTTCGTCTCTTCCCAGAAAATTTCTTTCCTTCTACTTGCGACACGAGAATTCAGTCAGGCCACCCAAGCCAATTTTGAAAAGACGGCGCATGCGGCTGTGCAGCAAACGACGAACTGCCTCTACCTTTTCCTCCCTCCCAGGTAGGCCCTCCTCCTTCCTGCCTGCATTGGAATTATTTTCCCCTCTGCCTGCTTCACTTCACAAAGAGAATTCACAAGCTTTTTTGGAAAAATGCGTGCGTCGGTGCCTCCTTTGTTCTTTTTCGTTCATGTGCCTGCACGGGTATCGAATGCTTGCGTGGCATCGGTCTGGGTCGTCCCTTGCTTCGTTCCTTCAGAATGCTGAAAGGAAGGAGAGGTCAGGGATCCAGAGGCGCGGAGAAGCAAGAGACGAGGTGAAGCATCGGCGTGAAGACAAAAGCAAAAGAAAGTGCGGTGAGATGATCAGGTGTTGTGAGACAAGACGAGGTCTTGCCATGCATACATCGATCCTGTTCTTTTTCTTCCGATCTGTGAGGAGGAAGAGATAGAGGAAGGAAGCCTTTTTCTTCTTCGTCAGAAACATTTTGAGAGAAGAGAGGCAAGCAAGCAAGCAAGCATCGAGTGAATCTCCTCACACGAGATGAGAAGGTGGTGTGTCAACGGAGTCACTTGAATCAAACCGGGGGCATTCAACCTGACTGACAGTGTTGCGATTCCTCCGACGAGCCGTACTGTAGGAGGTTCAAACGCAGAGGGACAGTCAGGCACGCCAAACAAAAACGAAAGATTTGAGACCAGAGAGAGGAAAAAGGTTAGAATTGAAAACAGCATGGCTGCAGTCGGCCTTTGAATTGAATTCAAGCAGCGCCGTTTCCTTTCCTTCCTCGATGCATGAGTCTTTTTTGTTTGTTGCTTTGAGAGAGGCCGATCATAAGAGAGAAAGAAAGTGAAGTTCAAAAGGAGGCAGCTCAGACTTGATTTCCCTCTCGTCACTCAGGAAGGTAAGGCAGTCTGAATTCCTCAAGAAAGAGTGCAGCTGATACGAATCGAGAGAGAGCGTCCCAGAAACAAAAGGAATGGGTGGCAAAGGAAGCAGTTGCAGACAGGAGTCGCAGATCGGCAAAGAAATTGACTGAACAGAAAGAAAAAGGGAGAAAACGCAAAGATGCAGTACTAAGACGAAACGAGCGAGAATTTGAGTTTTGGGAAAGAAAGTGTTGCCTCGTCCAGAGCCTAGAAGGACGAAAAGAAACGCAAATGACCGGTTGAGGGGTGGAGAGAACGGAGTATGGCAGACAAACAGACGAACGGGCCAAATGATTTCGAAGGCGTATACGACCGAGAAATGTGATGGGGTTCTTTTTTTAGTTGCCTACGGTTATCGGTTTCGTTTCATTTCGTTCTGCACGGCATCTGCAGCAGTGCATCTGCAGTTGAATTTGCATGGCCTTTCTTGGTCACCTTTTGACATGTTAGCGCAAGTGCGCGCTGTACATCTCCTCTTTCGGCCTCCAGATTTGTTGCTTACCCTTGAACCGTTGACACTTTAAACTACTTTTTGGCTTGCGCTTTTGACCAATTATTTTGTATTCGAAATATAGCATTAAATGGAGTGTGATTGAGATGAGACATCTGTGTTTTTATGAAATGTTTCACTGCATAAAACCCGCCGCGGCGCCTTTTCATTTTAGTTATATATGATAGGAAAGGATGGGGTCTGGTATGCCTGTTAGTTATATAGTTACGCAGCTAGCTCGTATGCATGTCTCATCCCCATAAGTATGAAAAGTAATGAGAAACGAATCTAGCAGCGGCTTCTAGCTGAACATTAATAAAAAATTGTCCAACTGTCAGTGCATTGTCTTTCCCGCCCAAGTCTAGGGCCAAGTCTTGTCCGTTCAGTTTTGTCCATACTACTAGACTATTAAATTTTAGCTTTAATTTGAATGTGATTTACAACTCTGGGGTTATACTGTAACTTGTACAACCGAACAGAAAGATCGGAATTATGATTGACTCAAAAATATGTTAGAAATTAATATCTGATGATCGATAATGATGATGATGAGGTGACTTAACCCGCCAGCCATCGTATCCCAATGGCAAAGGGCAGTCTGTGAGCATTCATGTTATATTGCAAAGCAAGGAGCACGCTAGCGATTGCTCACTTAAAGTGCCCGAACTTTAGGACTACTACTAGCTAGCAAAACACTGCGCCCCAGGATCGATCACTCTGGTCCTATAGGTATGCAGTAATGATGACACTGGCCTTTCGGGCGTCCTTCTGAAGAAGAAGCGAAAAGTAGCGCCTTACACACTCCTCGGCGCCTGCTAAGTAATTAAATGATAAATGATAAGTGATTTATTGGTGCCCTAAGAGGCTAGGGCACTGTAACACTGTCACCGTTTTATTTTTAGAGACCGTTTTATCTTTATTAGAAGTATTAATTATAGAAGTGTTACACGTCTTACATGAGCAACTGCAGTGTGAATTAATTCAAAAGAAGTTTCTGATCATCAATAAAAGACTGCGTTTCACATTCAACTCTGCCCTTCCCCGTTCTGCCCTGTCGGTTACGGATGGCTCGATCTTTTCTTTTTTGCGTATGCTGACATACAACCCGATGGGCGGGCAAGGTGGGCTGCCTGTTGGTTGCTCTGATAGAAAGCTGTGCACCTATGAAGCCTGCTGCCGGTGTGTAGATGATTTTATTCATCGGCTCTCTGCCTGCTCCCGATGGACTGCCGAACAAGGCTTTTTGCAGTGGTTGGCATTAATTCAATCAGACCGCTTCACTCGTTATGACTCACCCTTTGCATCCGCCTCCTTTTCTAATCTGGGGGTTCGCAAGTTTATCACATCACTCTTGCGCTCTCAACCCTCTCTCCTCTTTATGATTTCTTGCCATATTGTAGTAAATGATTGATTAGATTAAGTTTGAATAACTGTCGTCCACTTAGCTTGCAGCTGGCATAATTGAACAGACCCATGCATGTATGCGCCGCCCGGGAGTTCTAGCTCCACCTAGGGTTTGGCATCAATCAATCAATCAATCAATCAATCAATCAATCAATCAATCAAGTTTGAGTGAATGAGAAAATGGCTTCAGAAGACATTTCAGCAGTAAGCTCAGCTGTCATCAAAATGTACGTTCCGAAAACTTGAAGGGAGTCAGTTCCAGTCAGTCACCATGTTGTACAGTTAGTTAGAGTTAGAGGATGCCTAACCCCAGTTGGAGCGCTAAGCTCCCGGGCGGACAATTCTCACTTGAAATTGAATTCTGTCTAAGGCCATGCAGCTGGAATGCTCTCGCAATGCCGTCACTCGTCGACAATAGAGGTTCCATCATGGGGTTCATTTAATTAACATCTACTGTCGCGCCGTGCGAGTCCGACCGAGACATGTCGGAGGCCGGCGCCGATCCATCTTTTGCCGTCCCCGAGGTCCAAGGTGCTAGAAGAAGAGGGAGCAGGAAGCACTCCACGAGATGAAGTCCACACGACCTCATCGGTCGCCCTGAGAGCGATGACAACTTCGGGGTCTGAGTCTTTCTCAGACTCGGCAGGACTTTTTCCTTCTCTGTCTCTGTCTCTGTTCTTGTCTCCCTCTGGGGCCGTCATCTCAGAGGGACTTGAACCCTGTCGGCTGGTGGCATTGGAGCTCTGTCTGCTGGCTGCCTTCTTCCCCCCACCGGAGGTTTCGCTTGGCGTCCCTCTAGGGCGCTGTTGGGTGGACTGCTGGATGAACGCGTAGAATGGACCCTCCACAGGCACTCCCCTCCACTCAGAGGGATTCGGCCCTCTCCAGACGTATGTGGCCCCTAGCTCGGCTAGTGCTCCTGCCCTTCGAGTCTGGGGACTACCGATCACCTTCCCAAACTCCTCGTCGAAGGAGACCCTCCTGTTGGCAGTCGTGGCTGTTGGAACGGCGGCGGGGGAAGAGACTGCATAGTACCCTCCAGCTGCCTGATTTGCAGCTTGGGCAAGAAGGAAGGAGGCTTCGTTTTTGGCGGCGTTGCGACCTGTTCGTCCGCCCTTCTGTGTAGGGATGAGCATGACTGCAAGGCGACCCTCCCGGGTCAGATACAGCTCGAACTTTCCTCTGGGATGGGGGGATTTTCGGGCTGACGACCTGCCGGTCATTGCAGCCAGGGACTTGACTGTGAAGTCCCCGACTGCTGCTGCCACGTCTCGGAAACGTGAACGGACAGTCTCCCCACCCCTGTTGCTGCTGTTGCTTCTGCCAGACGATCCCCCTCCTCCAAAGGGAGAGGCAAAACGAAGGGACAGCGCATTGCGCCCCTTTCCATTCCGAGTGGTCATCGGTTCCCGTTCATCGTTCGCTTCTGAATTTTCGTCATCTGCACTTTTGATCTGACAGCCTGAGAGGGCCATATCAAAGAGGTCAGACCCAGAACCCGGGCTTGCTTCATCGGGTTGATTTTGGTTCTCTTTCTCTGCGGGCTTGACGGCACATCCCCCAAAAAAGTCATCAGAGGCTTCGGTCATCTGATCACTTCCCTTGCTGGGGGGTGACGCCAGTCCTGCCGCCACAGGGGTTGCGGGCTCGGCCTCCATGCGCATTTCCTCTTCGGATGCTGCGATGGCCGGGGTGCACCAAACGAGACGGGCCCCTCCATCTGCCCACAGTTGGACTTGGCCCTTTGATGCATCCAGAGAGAGGAACGCATTCGAGTCCCTGGCAAAGAGAGACTCACCTCCCCCTTCCAGGAAACTTCTTGTGTCTGCAGGAAGCTTTGAGCCAAGGTCTGTCCTCGAATCAAGGAACAGGGCTCTTGAATCTCGGAGGGGCGTTTTTTCACCAACGGCTTCAGTCGCAGGTGCGGTTGCTGCCACTGTCTTCTTCTTCTGCTGCGTCTTCTTCTTTCTGAAACAGCAGAACCAAAGAAGGAAACCGCCAATGAGAAGACATGCACCCACAGCAGCAATGACGGGAATAAACCAAGGACAGTTCATTACAGACGCTGCACACGGGTCCCCTCCCCCTTCCCCTGCCTCCCCTCCTTCGGTTGTTTCTGGTGGTACCTCTTCAGTCGGTCCCTCCTGCCCGACAGGAGTCTGGGAGGACGGAGACGCGCCCTCTCTGTCCTCCTCTCCTGGAGTGGGAGAGACGGGGGGAGTGTCGGCATTCGGGTCGTCTTCCTCGATGTCCACGGTCGCAGACGCGGCGAGAGAGAAATCAGTTAAGTGGGAGCATGCACATGTGACAGTTGGGCGTCCGGTGATGCTGCTGCTGCTTTGCCAGGTGGACGGCCAGGTGACGTTTGTGACTGTGATTCCATGGGAGTCCCAAACATTTACGGTCTCGTTGAGGAATCTGCAGAAGATCGTCTGCTCTGTGCGCTTTGTTGAAGAGACGGGCCAACGGAATGTGACTCCTCCATCGTCCCTGAGCTCCCACTCAGGAGCGCTGTTGTGTTGAATGCCTGTGGCAATCAATTGATCAGGAAGAGGAAGCGTCAAGGCGATGGGCGGATCGTGCAAATTCTCCATGCTCACTGCCTCACCGCATTTGCGGAACGAAACCGACACCACCGGACCCATGGTACCTCCTTCCCCTCCCCCGCTGCCAAATGAGTGCTCCGTCCAGGGGTTGAGGGGATTTTCGAGCACCTCAAGTGTGAGGGTGCGTGCGTTGGACCTGCCTCCGCACTGAGCTGCCGGCATGGAGGAGTCGTCGTCTGTGCCCACGCTCTCTGCGTGACTAACGAACGACTGCAGAGTCTGCCCATCCCAGACAACGGACACACCGGAAGAGGTGTCGATAGCAATTTGGGAATCATCAGAGACGCAATTGGGGCAGAACCCGACGGTGCTGATGCGCATGACCGGACTTCCGTTCCCAGTCCCGGTGCCGATCTGATGCTCATGCAACCCCACACTTTCCTCCAGACCCAACCCAGCGCCCTGCAGAACCCGGACACGACCATTGCCAGTTGCCGCAGTTGTAGAAGAGGAAGTGGGCGCTGCAGCTGAAAGAGTAGCAAGGCGTTGCATGGCGATGTTGAACAGTTCTTCGATAACTTGAGCGAAGGAAGAGTCCCCCAGATCCTCCCGAATGGACAACACCGGACCTGCCCCCCTCCCTTCGGCCATAGAGGAACTCTGATCGTCATCCCTTCCACTCACAGCGTCAACAGCTTCTGCGAGGAGGCTCAGGGCACCTGTCATTACAGTCTGGAGGCCTGCCTTGACCTCATCCGGGAGACTCTCTTCCTCTGCATTTGCGCGCGCATTCAGGAGGCTCTTGCCCCTCTGGAATGCGCTCTCACCCACCACTAGTGTGCGGAAGGTGAGGTCTAGGTCTACAATGTCCATACGTCGACCCACAGTGAGCTGCAACCAATTAGTTGTGCATTCATTAGAAACTGAGGGTTTTTTGGAGATGAACAACAGAAATCTCACATGCAGACGGCAAACTTCTCTCTGAAGAGAGTGGAAAAGGGAAAAGAGGGCCCGCCCCACGTAAACTATGTGAATTAAGTCTCTTGCTTGAAACCACCCCTGCAAACAAGTGATGGAACCACAGCTAGGGAGGGAAACATCAACTGAAGGACAATTAACTCCCCTTGAAGTTCCCTCCTCACCATTGAGTGTGCTCCCTGCAGAAGCATCTCCAGGGTTCCCGACGTTCTATCGAGCACACCGGACGGAAGGTCGGAAACCCCGAGAATACTCGCCAGGCCGAAGAGATTGCCTGCGACTTCTTCATTGACGATGTCGAGGGCATTCAGTGCGATGTCCTTTGCCGACTCTCTGGCTGCCTGTGCACTGGCGTCCTTGATCTCCGGGTGATCCAGAATCCCGGCAGTCCGGGCCGTCTCCATCGTCCACGCGCTGATCAAATTGACCTCGTTCATTACCTGCACCGGCAGACCGAAGCGGCGACATCTCAAGAGTGAACACACAACTTCAGGTACATGAATGCTTTTTTTACTACCTTCGGCATTTCTCTGTGCTCATACACAATGGGCAAAGAGCTGCACGAGAGGGAAATTCAATCAGGAAGAATCTTAAGGGAGGGCACTGACAGACAGACTGACCTCATCCGCAGTTCTTCCTCCCGTACCTGCAGCCTGGAGCCGCCGCCTTCCACCCCCGATTTCGATGCTTTGCTCCCCACCAATCCATCCCTTCCGCCTCTGTGCAAGCACAGAAATATCAGAGAGCTGCATACGCGAGCGGAGTGTCACCTCTCCTACCCGGGTGCCGTACGCCTCCACACCCACAGCACAGGAGGGGTGGGTGGAGAGAGAACAGTCGACAGATGAGTCAGGAGCCTGGGGGATGTCCAACAGGACTGCGGCGCTCTTCAGAGGTTCGGACCGGCGACCCCACTTGTCGATTGCAACCAGAGTGAAGACGTACCAGCCTTCGTGACCTCCTTGCAGGGGCTGCATGAATAAAACACACACACACACACACACACACATGCAAACATGCACAGAGAGAGATTAGGGGGTCAGATTGAATGGATGTCTGGAACGAGTAATGGGCATATGTGAGAAGTTTGTTCTTAATTCAAAGGGCCACTGGGTAAATGAGTGAAGAACGGAGAATGTGAGAGAGAAGCCTGCCTGCATGCCTGGTCGGGAGGGAAATTCTGTGACTGACTGACGAGTAAGGGCAGGACCCTGACGGACTCCCCCTCCAGCACCCTGCCTAGATAGACGGGAGGAAGGTCGACGCCCAGAATTGGGTCTCCTGCTGCGTCTGCAACTTCCGTCACCCAGAGCCCGAAGGAGAGAGGGAGGTACTCGGCTGGAGCGACATAGTTCACAGTGACGATCACAATCAGTGAAGGGAGGAAGGGAGGGATGTTTCTCCAGTCTCCGCTTCGAACTGTCAGAGGAAGAGTGTTGGTCGGTGCAGGGACGACGCCATTGGCATTCTCTGCAGGACGGCAGGCAGGCAGAGAAAAAAAGGAGGGAGACGGGGAAAACCAGCGCAAATTGACTCATGTGCTATCTGACGGCACGAAAGCATATTCGAGCTTCAACGAAACATACATGGGAGAGCCCCATCATGCATGCAGGGTGCATACATACAGAATGGAACCATGTTTCGGAGTGCATGGTAACTTTGATGCACCTGCAAGCCCACGCTGTATGTCTAGGAAGGAAGGAAGGAAGCAAACAAGCCGACCGACCCACCGATGCAGGAGGTTCCCGTCCCGTGAGAGCCGCCAGAACATTCGCAGGAGAAACTGCCCACACCGTCCGTGCAGGTCGCCTCCTGGGCACAGTTGTGGTTTCCTTCCGCACATTCATCGACGTCTGCAATCAAGATGCATTCATGTGCTTCTCTCTCCCTTTGTATCGGAAAGTACACCGGCATGACGACCATAGTACAATGTCATTCCCTCTCATCGTTTTTGCAGATATTCAAACCACTTCGACTGTAAGATCTGGACAAGCGCTGAATGTGCAATGCGATCGATCACACTACCAACGGGAATGTCGAGAGAAATTCCTTCAGAAAGGACCCCAGCAAATTGAATGGCGTTCATCATCTGATTCTTGGTTCGAATTTGAAGGACATGCAGACTCACTTTCGCACTGTGCCCCGTCGCCTCGGTACCCCTGATTGCACATGCACGTCTCGTCGGAGAGGGGCCCCACGACGGTCGCATGCGGAGAACACCATGTGTAGTTGATGTCGGGGGGACCGTCTTCGACTGCAGACGCAAATTAATGATTCATGTGCGCGCACTTCGTTCGGGTCGGATTCGAACTCGTGTGGCATGGGCTGATTCGCAGGAGTACATTGTGACCGACTTCATGAAGCTACATAATGCCTTTTTGCGGGCTGAAGTGATCTCAAATGGTGGAAAATGAATGGCTTGAATCCACCTTACAAACTTTAGACACACGGTGACTGACTGAGGTTGCAGATCCGGCCGTTTCCAATGAAACCGTTTTTGCACCTGCAGATGAACTTGAAGAAGAGATCAAAACCAAGGCCGAAGCTCCACTCAACGCACTCGGCGGATTCGTCGCAGTCGTGGAGGCCCTCAGCGCACTCCTGGATATCTGCACACACGCACGCACACACACACACACACACAAACACACAAACACACAAACACACACACACACACACATACATACACACACACACACACACACACACACACATACACACACACACGTGTGCTGCAATCAATGTGTGGGCAGATTCCGATATGTTCTGAAGAAGAAGGCAAGTAAAAGATGAGCAAGATCCCCCAAATTGAGACAGGACCCCTCAAATGATTGTTTCTTCAGTGTATGCTGACCCTCGCAAGGCGATCCAGGCACAGGACACCGAAAGCCGTCCTCCAGCCGCCCACTGGAGCTGCAGCCGTCTCCATCTGTCTCGTTGCCGTCGTCGCACTCTTCATCGCCTGTCACGATGCCGTCTCCGACGTTCTCTGCATGCAACGTCGTGCAGGCAGGAGACTAAGAGAGAAGGAGAATGAATGCACTCACTTGATGATTCGAAGGGCCGATGTCGAAGCAATGTCTGCACATGTGCGCCTCCTTCTCATCGAATTCCAGATCTGTTGATGCGGAAAAATGTGCCGTCAATGTCTGACCTCAACAAACAGAACTACAAAACAGAAATCTTCCGAGCAGGCTGCGATATCCATTTCTCACTCTCCCGCACCCCCTGACTCTTCTCTCGCCGTCAAAAAACATATCTGACGCCTTCCCCCCCCTTCCCTCTCTCCCTGTCTCTGCCCACAAACCCACCCTGGCAAGTCTGGCCGTCTCCCCTGTAGCCAAAGTTGCACGTGCAGGTGAAGCTGCCGACTGTGTCCAGGCAGGTCGCCAGGGAGTGACAGAGGGGACTAGTGGCAGTCGTGCACTCGTCGATGTCTGCATGTGTCCATTCATAGAGAGGTCGGGCATGAACAGTTCCATCAAGCCATGACGATCATCTTATTCAAATCAATCTGGTTTCAGCACCACCCTTGTTCCTTAAATTCGATGACAGACAGAAGCCTCCAGAGCTCAGGTCCTTTTGCTGATGCGATAAAGAAATGAATGCGCATGATTCTTATGGAACGCAAATACACTGATTTCATCCACTCACTTTCGCACAATGCGCCCTCCACCACACAATCAAAGCCAGGCTCCGGCACTCCAGTCGCAGAGCAGCCGTCGTAGCTGTCCGCGTTTCCGTCATCGCATGTCTCGTCTGGAGGCGCGATGATGCCGTCTCCAACCAGGGCTGCACACAATTACAGCATGACTCGAGGATTACGCGCAGATGTTCGTCTACAAATTGAGACACATGTATGGTTTCAGGTAGAAGCAAAATACATGATTCACAGCAGAGAACTGCCACCCATACACTTACAAAGACCAACCGCTAGACAAACAGACACACAAAAAGACAAACAATCACAAACACATAGAGAATCAAACCAACAGAGAGAGACAGAGAGGGAGCTAGAGCGACAGAGATACAAGGAAAAGGGGATTCGTCCGACTCCTGGTAGCTCGGTCACGTCCCTCCATGCCTTTTCTATGCAACTTCCCCTCAACGGACTCACACGAGCAGGTTGTTCCCGGAGCTGCGTCGGGGTCCTCCCAATGCCACCCGAGTGGGCACTCGCACTGGAAGGATCCATCGGTGTTGGAACAGGAGGCTTTTTCTGAGCAGTCATCGGCCTCTTGGAGGCATTCGTTGATGTCTGCAAGGATACAACAGAAACAAAGCAGAAGGAAGCTTTCGAACTCTTCTTATGGTTCATTTGTCTGTACGTGTACAGGTCTATGCCCATGTCCAAATTTGAAGCCCGGTCGATGCTATTGAAAAGAGACCCCTGGTTTGTCTGCGCAAGAGAAATGAAAAGAAGCGATTTCCGACTTTTTTCGTCAAGGAGATACAAAACGATGATCCGTCTGCATGAAGACGCTGGAGAGGAAATACAACAAAAATCGCAGCGCTCATTGATGAGTTGGAAGACGGCAAGACCGACCGACAGGATCGATCAAAAGAGAAACAGCTACGGAAAAAAGCTGCAACCCCGTCCCTCTTAATCAACAAACGAGAAAAACAAAGCCTACAGAGACTAATCTGAAGACAAACCATTGCACGAGACGCCGTCCCCCTCCCATCCCTCCTTGCATGTGCACTCAAATTTCCCGTCTGACGGCGCCTTGTTCGTGCATGACGCCTGGGCGTTGCAGTTGTGGACCCCCTGACTGCACTCGTCCTTGTCTGCAGAGAAGAAAGAACAAAAGTGAAGAGAGACAAAAACACGGACTTAGAATAGGAGAACAACTGATCTTTCGCTCACTTGAACTTTAATGCGAACCCTTTCCGCAGTGACACTCGTTTTTCCTTTTGCGTAGACTGCCGGGAAAGCACAACCAAAACAGGAAAAGCGAAGAAACATAACGAAAGGAAAACAGCGGTGCAAGAGTCATTCGCACATCTCTTCTCTCTCTCTTTCTTTCGAAAAGGATCGAATCATGAATCAAAAGAAACCCTCCAACCCTCTTTCCAGGCAAACAAACCCAAACAGCCAGCGTCCACCCTTAACATGCAGAAAGATGGACATTCAATATTCTCTCAACTGCATCTCATCTCCCCTGACCATGGCACTCTGAGGGTCCGTCGTTGGAATGCGCGCACTCCCACCCGTCCTCGATCCTGCCCTGAAAGCACCCGTCTCCCTCATCAACGTTGCCATCGTCACACTCCTCCCATCCGACTCGGGTGCTGTCACCAACCACAGCTGCATGCAGACACAAATCCGTTGAGTCATTTGATCAGACGGCCAGGAGGACCAAGCGATCGGTCACACACCCAAAGCACAAACACCAAAAACAATCGGAAACAGAAATGACATCCTATATCGACCCGATTGAAGTTTTCCTCATCCTCGAGCCGTCGGCACATGACAAACGAAAACTGCTGCTCGCCCCCTCCAGGCAGAAAGAAGTCCTACGATGAAAGCGATACAGACACAAAACCAGCCCTGTCATGCAACCATGCATGCATGTATTGATGCATGTAGCATCCTCTATGCGATATCGGAAGCTCCAAGATCGACTGACCTTCACATTCCGTTCCTCTCGGTTTGGACCCATCGGTTGTCGTGTCTGTCCACCCTTCCCCGCACGCACACGAGAAGGACCCCATCAGATTCGTGCAGACCGCGTGGGGGTCACAGTTGTGACCTCCACTGCTGCACTCGTTGACATCTGCATGCAGAGAAAACAGAAAACACAGAAAGGACCTCAAGCTGTCTTTACCCCAGATGCTCAGGGTGGTCATCATGAAAAGACCAAATTCCTTCAAACTGAACGAAGCACGGCAAAGTCTGCACGCGGCAGCTGAAAAGAAGTTTGGCTTACGGACTGACCGTCACACGAGTGCCCGTTTCCGTTCCATCCCTGATTGCACGCGCACAGGAACTTTCCCTCTGCTGGCGACACGTTTGTGCATACAGCTTGGGCAGAGCATGTGTGTCTGGGTTGGGAGGGGTCGCACTCGTCGATGTCTGCAAGCACTCATTCATTCATTCATTCATTAATTCATTCATTCATTCATTCACGAATACATGTATTTGGCAAGGAATCTTCTCGCTTATCTCAGCGAGTGGCGAAGTCAAGCAAAACCAACAGAGGCACAGAAGCAAAGAGAAAACTTTGGATGGAGAAACAAAAAATTTGCAGCAAAGTCTCATCGTGGGACGGAGACGCTTCTTCCACTTTCCTTCCCTGTCTGTATTGTACATTCTAGAGTACAACTTTTTTCAAGAAGCCAAAAACACACGTACCTGTGCACACTGACGGTTCCCCATCGCATTCCCATCCGTCCTCAATCCTCCCCTGAGAGCAACCGTCTCCTCTCTCGGCATCCCCATCGTCACAGGCCTCGGCACCGACCAGCGTGCCGTCTCCGTGGACCTCTGCAAGCAAGTTTCGATCATTGAAGCTAGTCAGGGAGTGAATGGAGTATTGCAAAAACAAGTCGTCGGCTGTTTTGTTTTTTCTTTTCTGTCCACCCACCCTGCTTTCTTTTGTCGATCGATTGGAACACACGCAAAACACGCTCGGGATGTAAAAGGAAGATTGTAGTGGCAAGCTTTGGGAGTAAGAGAGTGATCAAACGCTCAAAAAAGAGCAGCCTGAGCAAAAAGAGCTCTCTCTATACATGCACGCATCCACCCAGCCAGCCATCCATCCATGTATGAGCACATGAAACAATGCAGAACTGACCAATGCAAGGCTTGCAGAGTTCAGGGCATTCCCACCCCTCTTCCTTCAGCCCATCGGAGGAACACCCATCTCTGTTCTGTCGGTTCCCGTCGGCACACTCCTCAATGCCCACCAGGAGACAATCCTCCAAGTTTGCTGCAGAAATGGATGGATAACCATTTCCCAAGCTCAATCAATCCGTTAGCAATCATGAAGATTCACAGACAGCTGGCGCCTAGGCGGTCAAAGCCACCTCTCATATTCAGCATGAGCAATACGAGATGAAATGTGCTGCAAAAGACGATGACATTTTTGCCGTCTTCTCCACTGATGGCTGAAAGGTAGCTCACGAGACTCAAATGGCTGTGGCAGACAAAACGCCGCTGAAAACACATGGCATGGGACAACGATGAACTCTGTAGGACAGCAGAATATGCGCACCCTGAAGAATGAACACTGACTGACGTTCACAAAGTCCCCCTTCAGGAGGGCAGATCCATGCTGTGGGGTGCTCTGTGTGGCAAGAGGAGCTGCACCCGTCTCCGTCCTCCTCGTTGCCGTCGTCGCAGGTCTCGTGCCCTCTGAGAAGGCGGTCTCCGCATTTTGCTGCAGAAGTGCAGGAAATACGTGTGGATGACTGAAAAGCACTCTGAACATGCGAGATGTTCGTGCAATGTTTCTCCAGAGAAAAAGAGGATCCAGCTCTTATGCGGACGACCCAGATTTTGAATGCATGTCACGCCCACAGAAAGCAGAATTAATGATCGTTGTTTCTTTGACTACAAGTTCTGACGGAAGCCTGAGCTCCTCAAGTCACAGACTGACGATGGCAAGGAGCCCCAGGTGTCGTGCACTCCCAGCCTGTCTCGATTTTGCCGGTGGAGCTGCATCCGTCGCCTGCCTGCGTGTTGCCGTCGTCGCATTGTTCTGGTCCCCTCACCTTCCCGTCACCGATCTTCACTGCAAAAAATGGAGAGGGAAAAAGATCGATCGATGTACAAGAGAAGGAATACCAACACTGATTGTCGACCCTTCATTTCACCTTTTCGGAAGCCTCCGCGACTTACTTTCTCTGCAACAGAAATGCAGCAGGAATTCGAGACTTTTCTTCATGAATCCGCATCTTGCACTTTTGAGTGTCACCTCTGTCTCTCCAGCACCCCTGAAAAATTAATTTCGGTCATTCTTCTTTGCTTGGTTTCGATCTCTCGCGCACTGTTTTGCCGAGGGAAGCCTAAATTGAAAGAAAAGGTCCTTTTAGGCCCGACCCCATTGCCTGACTGACTGACCTGAACAATCATTCCCCGGATCCACAGGCGAATGGAATCCTTCGGGGCACTCGCAAAGGAAAGCGCCAGGGGTGTTCGAGCAAGTGGAGATTCCTGTGCATTCCTGAGTACCTTCACTGCACTCGTTGACATCTGTACGCACACACACACACACACACACACACACAC